>VYZU01005102.1:43144-78592 GCA_013401355.1 Ceyx cyanopectus
TTCTATTATTTAAATAGAAAAAAGTTAACTCTTGTGATAATTACTGCATATTTAATGTACTCAGCACATTACCTGTTAATCTTCTTCATTCACAGTGCTTTAAAGCACAGTAAAAACATCTGAAAGGGCTGAGCAGCCTGAATGTTTGCAGAGCAGCACTCCAAGCAATGCAGCTCACACAACTCATTATTACTGGCAGTAATGAAATGACAAACGTGGCAATCAATTATAAAACAACTGAACCAGAGATGAAACTCCACAGGAAAAACAAACAACTTACACACTCTATTATCACAGATGGACAGCAGAAGTGTGCATGGGCTGGAATTTCAGGTCTGTCTTGATGGCATCACTTGAAAAATCCTTAAAAAGTGGCAGTGTCCCTACTTAAACTGGAAGGGATATGTCAAAGAGAGACTAAAGTTGAGCAAGGCTTGGTTCACTCTCCCACCACTCAACCACATAATCCTTCTGACATTCATCTCTGCCTTTTCTAGATCTGCAGCAAGCCTCAAATATAGACTAGGGGAGTTTTTCTAGAGCCCACCAGCTCTGTTAAAATTCAGAAGCAGCCTCCAACCAGTTATAATTCAGAAAATAAGCAGAATTCTCTCCTCACACAGCTCACCAACTCACCAAGGATTCCCAAATCAATTACAGAGCTGGAGCAGACTCTGCTTTTGGCCCCTGTTTTTCCCTCTACTCTTAAAAACCTTTGTCTATTAGTTGCTAAACTTTGGGAAGATGAAGACTCCCTTGTCTCATTTAATGGCATCTCTTTCTGCCCAGTTGTAAGAGTTCTTTGCAGTCAAACAGGAGAACACTGCACTCTGAGCTGCTCCCCTGCTCCTGCTGATGGTGGAACAGCCTCTCTTTGCTCTTGTCAAGAGTGTTAATGAATACAATTAGCAGCACTGTCAATCCTGTGCCACCAGCATTGTTCCAGGAGTTATTTAACAGCTCTTCACAGATAACCTCCTTCATCAAAGGCAGCTCATTAACGCTGACTTGCTTTTTAGCAGCTCCTTTCCCTTCAGCATCTACTTTCCATTCAGCATTGATACCATTTGGATAAAGCACAGAATCAAAGGCTTTATTTCTTTGGTTTCCTTATTTTCATAGCACCTACACTTATCAGAGATCATGGAATCACTCAGGTTGGAAAAGCCTCTTGGGATCACCCAGTGATCAGCCTGCTCTGAACAGTTCACCCCTAAACCATGGCCCTCAAACCCAAACACCCCTGAAATACCCCCAGGGTTGGGCACTCAACCCCTCCCTGGGCAGCCTGGGCCAGGCTCTGGCCACTCTCAGGGGAAAATATTTCCCTCCTGCCCAGGCTGCCCTGGAGCAGCAGGAATCCATACTCAACCACACATCCAAGCAATAACCAGGAAATTCACTGAAACTCAAATTTTTAGACCATTTCTACCAAGTGCCCAAGGCCTTGCTTGAATCCCAGACTGGGCAATCCATCCCATCATAGGGCTCTGACCAAAACTCTCATTTACATGCTTGTTTTTTTCTGAAATCACTCTTCAAAACCTAGCAGTGCTAATCCACTGCACTGGTAATTTAAGTGTCTTTACCTGCTAGGAGAAAAAGAAATTAAAAACCACTAGAAAATCTGATTTCACCAGAGTTAAGTGGTTGAATTGTGCAGCTGGAGAGCAAAGAGAAAGCAAGGCCAGTGTGGTATCTTACCATCAATAAAGTCATGTTCAACAACAGCTCTAAACTGCAGAGCCCAAATCTAGGGAGATCTCTCTCTAGAGTCCAGGACAAGGATCATTCCTGTTATTTGTGTGTTTTAAATGAGATTTAAGCATCTCCTGGAATTTCCCTCAAGATAATGCTGCCTCCTTTGCAGAGGAATGCCCTGAAGATGTTGTGTCCATGATGAAATACAGTGCACCTCCAGACTGCCATTTGCACTGCAGTATCAGCCAGACAACCACAACTATGTTAATGAGCTCAACCACAACTATGTTAATTAGCTGTGCTGAGTGAGCTCTTCCCATCCCAGCTACAGGGGTACATCATTTTCCAGCCACACTGCCCAATCCCAGTGGGGGACAGCAGCACAGGTCACAAACAGGGCTCACACTCAGGCCACAGCTTTGTAAGACTGGGTGGAAATGGGAATTATTTGTTCATCCCACTTCTCAGGCAAGTGAGAAGCAGGGATGACACTGAGGGCTGCTGCAGTCCACCCTGCTTGTTTATCAGGCTACAGCACTCCAGAACAAAACAAACATGAATGGAGGAGGGAAGGAGCTGTGCAGAGAGTCAGAGCAATTCTGAAGCAGAAATGACAGGGTTTGCCATCAATAATCCTGTTGCTCTCAGTGCCTCAGTTGCACGAATCAATCCCAGCAGCTCTGCAGCCCAGAGACAACCCCTGCCACTGCTCTGAGAGCTGCTCCTCTGCTCTGTTAGCTGCACTACAGCAGTGGAACAGGGACTTCTGCAGTGGCTACACACACCCTGGGGCAGCTGAGGCATCAAAAGAATACAAATACCTGTTGCTTGCCATTTGCTTCGGGGATTTTCATGCACAGGAACCCTGAGAACTGAAAATGCAGGCAGGGCGAACCCAAGAGTTTCTATTGTGCACATCAGAGGGTGGGATCAAGTATGTAACATTAAATAAATTAAATTCTGGGGATTTTTTTCTGAACTAAAAAGCAGGATCAGCATACAAAGAACTTGTCTTGATTTGATTTGCTTTGCAGTGGGCTTAGCTGCATACCTGAGGTAATACTGCTGTTCCACTCAATACTGCTTTTAAATGTTGAAAAAATAGCACTACTCCAGAAAAACTGGAAATCCAGCAGGGAGGAGTAGATGGAACGAGCAAGAATGGAAGTGTTGACCAAAACAGCATTATTTCTGCATTGTTGATGTCCCAAAGCCTTGAAAAATGGAATTTTTTTATATGTGCTAGTGCAAAAGCTCAAGAGCAAAGCTAACACCCAGTGCCTGCTCTCTGCCAAACTTCTTCTTGCAAGTTACAACTCATTGCTGCACACAGTGTAGAGCCATATAGTAAATAATTAAAGGCCACCTTTGCTTAATTAAAACCTATTTATGACCACCAGACTTATGACAAAGCAAGGTTGTATATTATTCCACTAAATATTCTTTATAATATTACATACAGTTACAGTACTGCTGTTACATCCCTGAAAACAGAGGAAATAGTTAATGATTAATTATTGCATACAGGAAAAAATCAGCTTTCATTTTAACTTTCAAGCATGTTAAGGTCACAATGAAAATTAAATTCCATTGCTCAGAATTGTCTTTAAAATAATTTGCCTTCCTGTCTTTCTTATCATGCTTCCCCAGCATTAAAGAAAAATTAAATGAAATAAGGGCTGGGTTGGTTTTTTTCTTTTTAATATGATTAAGTGAAAAAGCTTCTAAGAGAGGAAAACAGACTTAATCCCCAAGTATGGAAATATCAGCCAATAACTCATTTGCACATGGAGTTAATCTTGCTAACATGATGCTACCAGGAGCACATGGAGAAAAAGCAAATTGCAGCATATTTCAGCCATGAGATTACCAAAGCAATTCAGGGGTGATAGTGGAATTTCTCCTCTGCCACATCCACAGAGCTGCCAGCAATGCTCTGAAGAGTGTGCAAGAACCAGAAAGCCCCTGCTAGTCAGACATGTCACATGCCATTAATTCCTGCAGAACTGGGTCTCCTGGAGTCTCACAGTTCACCAGAAAAAGCAGTTTTTAAATGACCTGGCTGCACTGTCCTCATTTAGCCTCCAAGTGCTCTGGGAGTGACAGCAGTGTGCTCACCATGGCAGGATTCAATCCAGGGAGCAACGTGGTCATTTCTCTGCAGCTAAAAAGCATCATCTAGGGTCCATCATCATGCATGAAGAAATGAAGCATCTTATCTCCTTAAATACACTGGTAAAACCCTTCAGAACCTCAGAAATTAAGAGCATTCTGGAGCTGATTTCTCTCTCACCACATTTTAAATTTTAATTTGAGCAAAACTCGTGACATCTGGATAAAAAAACCTGTTCTAACTGAAGTACAGATCAAATATTTATCTTCTGTTATCACCTTCTGGTTTAAATTGGTGGGTATCTCGTCTTCCAAAGACAGGAGTTTTTCCACAGGAGTTGATGTGCATGGAATGCCAACACTGGGAGCAGCATCAGTGCAGTATGGATTTTTATACAGATAATTATATTTTTTACATATATTTATTTATATTATTTAATATAAAAAATATTGTCTTGTTTATAATATTAATATAATAAATATTATATTATATTATTTAATATCTATAGTTTTCTATATTTATTTTTATNCTTGTCTTCACTGGCCCTACTGAAGTGATGCATTTTTAAAGCACTAATACTTCAAAATGGAGTGTGTGTATGTATTTATATATATATATATATATATATATAAAATTCAGAAGTCAGACTCTGAAGTTCCTTTCCATTTCCCACTACAGAGCAACCCACACCCACTGTGACCCATTTCACTGCAGCTCAAGTCAGGGGGTTTCTCCACTCAAGGAAATTCCCCTACCCCTTGTCCACACTCTGCACCCGGGGCATTGTGTGGTGCTGCTTTGTTTCTCGTGGTTGTTTTGGTGCTTGTGGTGGGTTTTTTTTTGTTCACATGAAGGAAAAAGCCATGTAGGTATGTGCCCAGGGACATGGTGCAAGCTGAGGTGCAACTGGGCTGCTTTCCCACATCAATAAAGGTATTTTTTCTTTCCCTTGCTACCTGAATCTCAAGTCAGTGATTCTTGCAGCTGAGCTGGAAGAAATCTGGAGAGAAGTGTGGTTGAAGCAGAGCATTTCTGATAACCTTCACCACCTATTTTCTATTGCTACAGAATTTGAGCCCCCCTGGTGCTAACCCAACACTGAAATATGCTCCTGCTCCCTCCAAGGGCTCCAATTTCCTGGCAACATGACCTTACCCTGGGAGAGATAAGGAGCTTCAGATTCCTGAGTGTCTGCTGCTCACCCCCTGGCAGCAAAGTGACCTGTGCAGGGAGCAGCCCACTAAAAACTACATTGCAAAGCCTAATGTTTCACCTGGAACTGCTGAGAGCTGCCTGGAAAGTGCTGAAGCAAGTGCAGGGATTCAGGAGGTGCCTTCCAAGGAGGCAACCCAGCAGGAAAACTGGAGCCCCGGTGTGAAATGCTGCCAGGCAACACAGTGCCCAGCACTCCAGCAGTGAGGCAGCACTACAGAAACAGCAAAAATTCCCATTTTTCCTCCTCCAGGGCACAGTGTGGGGGTGACACAGGCAGGCAAGGCCATGGGGTGCTTCAGGGCACTCCCTGAGAGCTGCAAACCCCTTCCCAGTGTGCTCCAGCAGCTCCAAGTCCACACTGCTGAGACAACCTGCAGTTGAAGGAATGATGCTGATCCAGCCATGCTGGGAACTGACTCCTCTGCTGTTCTGACACCTCACTTGTGTGTGCACAGAAAGGATTCCCAGCTCAGTGAGATGATGATCCTGGAAATCTGCACCATGGGAAGTACTCACACCTATCAAAACCTCTGGGCTGGAAACAAAGGGGGTTTGATTCTTTGCTCTTCAACAAAAAGCAGTGAAGCTCTGCAATATGTAACAACAAACCTAATTCCATTTCAATTCCTGACATGTTCTTTTAAATCAGTTGATATCAACGTGCTATTAATCAACGTGAAAATAGCAGTGACTAAGGCAAGTTAATTTCAAGGATGATCACAAATGCAGGAGTAATTAAGTGTACACAAACTATGCAATTCAATCCCATGCCATGTTGGGAGCAGCACAGAAAAAACACAATTATGCCACTAATATAAAACTATTTCACTGAGCTATTTGTGTTGTAGGGAAGAAAGCTCTGTTTTCACAATCAAACCCAAGTCTGACATCACACCTACCTTTTTTTTTCCATGTAAGAAACACTGACAAATCCTTTCATCATGCATCTCTGCACACTGAAGTTGTTAATTTTAGCAGAAACCAGTGGAGGAAGAAGTGTTTTCTTCTCTTGTGGTATTAACCACACAATAAATGCAAGATACTGGATTAATAGTTATGTTGTGTTCTTATAAATACTCTGCCACTGCCATGCAAACACCAAAAGCAAAGGAGGGATGTCATTTTTACAACAGGCTGCCAGAAGTGCTATTCCATATTAATGTGAAAATACAAAGCACAGCTTGGAAAACCATTACCTTGATTCTTACTGAGATACAGGCTACTCATCAGGCTATATGGTCAACTCACAGCATCTGAAATCCAAGTGGCAAGATCTTCTTAAGTTTTGAGAAATTAATTTAGTGTAAAAAGTGTGATTTTTTTTTTATAATCAAATAATATCAAGAGAAAACCCTAAAAGAAAATTCAGAGTTGCAGGAAAACTGAAGTTCTGTGAAAACTGAATATTCTGTGGATATCCAGAGGAATATCACACCACCACAAACCTTCCACTTGTGGTTAATATCAAACAGAATGTGACCTCTCTAAAAGGAATCACTGTTTCTAACACTTGTGGTCTTCCAGGACAAAAAACCCAAGCTAAAGCCATTTCTCTAGTTCATAAAGCAGAATTTTGAAACATCACATGTTAATCAAGCAGATGAAAAGGCAGAAGTTGAAGGGATTTTAGAAATCTTCATCCTTAGAACACTCCAAGCTGATAGAAAGACTCTAAAATTCATGGAGGTAAAAATTGGGAACAAACTGGAATCCTTAATACATAGAAAAAACACTGATAAAAAAAAAACAACCTGCAGAGAAATAGGGAATAAATTGTCATCTCCAGGGATAGACCAACAGGGAGATTTTCTTGCACCATCATATTGTTCATCCAAGTTTATTATCAGAAAACCTGTCCTTAAAAAAGGCAAACAAAACAGCCTGGAAAGAACTGGCCTAGAAAGCTCATGGAATGCCCATTACTGAGGGTTTATAAGAACAAGTTGGATAAATATGAGTGAAAAGTGGTTTAAGTTCAGCTGATCCATCATGCAGAAGACTCAACTCAATGACATTTCAAGGTAACTCTTGCCTCTTTTTTTTTCCCCCCCTCCAAGTCATGCATTTTGACTGTTACTAAACTTAGTTTCCAGTGTGGGAAACCCTAAAATCCCCATTTTTCTCTAGGGATTGTACAGAATCTTCAATTTTCTACTAAATACACAAAAGTATTAGAATTGTTTGACATAATACATGGACTATCAATCCTTCTCTCAAAGTGCTCTTGAAGGAAATTGAGGTTTTAAAATTGACTTTCCTTGAAAGCAAGCACACAGCACCTGATTTTGTCTTTTCAACAGATTAACTTAATGGGAACATTTATTACAATGATCATGGCACTGTTCTTCAAATTGTATTAGTGATTACATTTTCCACATGATAATCAAGTTTGATTCTTTTTATTATTATTAGCAGTAAGAAATTGTAGAAAAGGGGTGAATCAAAAGACATCCTTCATGCTTAACTGCCATCTTTTACTGGGAGATGCAAAATAATCTTTATTTCTATGGAACTTGCATTTCACCTGAGCATGGTGCACTCTGGTCTGGAATCTACTTGGACTTAAACTGGTTTTCTTGCCTATAACTGGAAGAGGAGGTATCAAAGCTTTTGGGATACACTTCACACTTGCACAAATGTAGTTACTACCTGTAAAAACTGGAATTTTATTATTGGAAAACTTGGTGTAGAATGGCAGACAGTGTGACAAGTTCTATTTTCTCAGTTTTTTTCAATTTCTGATTGATTTTTTTTTCCCCTTTATGAAATCAAATGACAAAACCAAGTTAGAGACCTAGGTTTAGCTGAATTGGTTTTTACAGTCACTGGATCTTCTCCCTTCAAGTCTCAGAGTACAGTCAAAGTTCCAGCACATGCTCTCAGGAATCTTTATTTTTTTTTTAGGTGAACTCTGTTATACAAGAACTTAGAGACAGATTAATACTTCCGAAATAATTTACAGATAGGAACCCTCTTTTGATTGGTTCTGCAGTAGTTCCTCACATCATCAAGACTATTTATATGAAGCAGATAACCTTGCCAAAGCTCTTAGCTGTCTTCACATAGTTCATTTCCTAATTCAAAGCTATCAGATTCACAAGGTACAAAAGCTGAGCAGCTGCAGAAGACATGAAATATTCTTAAATATGCCTGATGTTCTAGTAAGCTCTGTAGACTTATTTTATAGTAAGGACTTTGTTTCCTTTTATATATGTTCCTATTTAAGTGTAAGCATCAACACTCCTAAATGAGATGTAGTAGATTTAATTCATGGATAGTGTTTTGGAAAATCAACCATTTAAACTAAGGACAAATATCTACCAAAGGTTCATTTCAACAGGACTTGATGACAGAGACTAATAAATACAATCAAAAATTATGCAATATATGTAATGTACACAAAAACCTGAGTGAATTTAGGAAAGTGCCACTGTGATTACCTGACAGGAACGAAACTGGTTGACTAGCAGAGTACATCTCTGGGGGTCTTTCCTTCCATCCAAACTGTCCAGTTCAGCTGCTACTTGATTTAGTTCCTCATCAGCGTAGTAGAACTGAGCAAGGAGCTGGGGGTCTGTTCTCTGTATTGAGGACAAAGACACACAGATGATTATTTTTGCAAATAAACCCTCATTGAGCAGATTTATTGTAATAATACAATTACACATTTGCAACCCCTGCAACATGATGCACAGTGAGCAGCCTGGTCTGGTTGAGGGTGTCCCTGCTCACTGCAGGGGGGTGCACTAGATGACCTTTGGAGGTCCCTTCCAGCCCTAAACATTCTATGATTTCCACTCATGTATAAAGATAAAACACCCCAGGTTGAAGGGCTGGGCACAGGGATGCAGCGGGATGAGAAGTGCTGCTGTTAGGTGACCAAGGCCCACTAGGCCCCAAGCCACGAGCGGGCAGTGATCACACACAAAGATGAGTAAAAACTCCCACCAAGCACAAATGCCATCAGGAATACTTAAAGAAAACCCCAAAACAGTCATTTTTGCTTAATATTTCAAAGAAAATGTGTCAGCAAAAGGTAGTTCAAGTGCCAATTTTAGCCTGCAGAAGATGCAGCCCCACTGAAGGGCCCTTTCAGGCCTAGGAGTAGAAGGGCAGTGAAACCTGCCCGGCCATGCAGGCAGTGGCAAGGAACAGCAGGGGAGGGACACCTCTGGGAGGGAACAGGGGATGCTGCACACTTCAGAGGATCAAGGAGTTCACCACCACAAAGATTTTGTTGTCATAAAACTTGAATACAAGTGAATACAGCAAATTTAAGGCTACCTTGAACGCTGCTGGTCCTACACTACTTCACACCATCCAAATTCTGAGGCAACTCCAAAATGAAACAGCTTTTCAAGCACTTGAAATGTCATAATTCAAGTGTTAGTCATTGGGTTGTTTTTTTTCCTTCTTTAAACAGCCACTTTCTACAAACTAGAGAACCTTTCCAACCGTAAGCTTCTTCCTCTTAATCCTTTCCACGTTGTTTTCTTCAGCAATTTCAGTACCCTAAGTCTAAGCTGTCAAAAATTGTCTTGAATAATGCACTTGAATGCAGTCGTGATAGAAAGGTGCCCAGGGAAAAGGATGAAGCTTGTAGTATATGGCCAGGGAAGCAAACAAAACTCAAAAGGAATAAGGAGAGTCTATAATTTCTGGTTAATTCTAAATGTCTGTATTGCTAAAGTAAGCCTTAGTAAAGCATTTCTTTCAGAATTAATCTCCTACCCATTTTTTTAATTATTATTTCTGTTTATTCACATATTTTCTTCAGTATTTATCTACACCATTAAAACTTCCTAGATGAAGCTGTTAACCAAAGGGTCTGTGTGGAACTGTGACAAAGCACGACTGCTGATTTACAAGCATCTAGATTGCACTGCAGAAGCAAAATAAGGCAATTTATTAAGGCTGGTCTCAAGCTAAACAAGTAAGGCTGAGATACTTGGCTCCCATGTGGCTGATCTTTTAAATTGGAGGAACAAAAGTTTTAATTGAGTTCTCTCTGCTGTGTTATGCTTGGTGTGGATTAGTAGCGTGATCTTTGATTAATTGTGTCAATCATATGTAGTCCCTGGCAAACCAAAGCTGCATGAAACTCTAAATCTCTTAGCAGGGAGCCATTTAAAGCAAATAACTACAATTTTCTAAATTCAATTTGTTCCAATTGGTAGCAGAAAGTAAGAGATAGCACCATGCTCAATGTCATTTTTTACTTTTGGTTTATGCAAAATAAGCTTCAAATAATCCTATTCAGATGACTTACTGTTCTTTGGTAGAAAAAGAATTGGCCATTTCCATCCCCTATTGTTCAAATGAATAAAGTCTTCATTTGAAGGCACCTAATAGAGCACCTACCACTTATCCTGGTAGCTTGTTTCAGGAATTAATCATATTTACCATCAAATCCTCTCTTCTTTTTATTTGCTGGACTTCAACATCCTGCTCATTTTGTTGTTTGGAGTTTTTTTTTCCCACTAAAGCATTTATGTTACTTCTATTTCCCTGTTTCTGCCTCCAGCCTGCAACAGCCCCCTGAAGCACATCCCCAGTGTGGGCTGCACTCTGACACAGCAGCTATCACTCCTGTCAGCACAGCCAGCCATCAGCACACCAGCAGCTACATGAAAAACAACTTCAGACATGTCACATAATATTGCAACATCTTGTTAATCAGAGCACTCACTGAATATTTATTTTAATGATTTTTTTTTTACTTTTTATTAGGTATGAGCCATTAGGTGAGCTATGAAAATCAGAGTGCCCCCATCCACGAGGTCAGGAGAATACTGTCCATGTGAGTAAATCACATTTACTATTGAGCTGGTTATACTCTGGTTTTGCCCATGAAGCCCTACCCATGAGCAGTGACTAGGATTCCAACTGTTCAGTTCTGATTTGATTTTTCCAATAGGATTTATATGGACCAGAGCAGAATGATAAAAGGAAAACAAACTAAGAGACCTGTCAGCTTTAGGTTATTAGGTAAGTAGCAGGTCAACAAGATTGCTTCTTGCATGTTAGCAGATGAAAAGATGCTGTTCTCAGATGAAAAAACTGGTCGAACAAAACCAGGAGCTGTCACAAAAAGAGTGTCAACTAACTGGGAAAAATTCCAGCCCAGGCTTCTCAACATGGGACAGAGATGTAAACATCTAGCCCAGAAAGTGATACTCCAATGAGAAGCCAGGGTGCCAAGAGACCAATTTCAAACCACAGAGTCATTCTGGAATGGAAAAATCACCTTGAAAATTGCATTTCCAGATATCAGGGGGGTTCTTCAGAAGGATTTCATCCTTTTAAAACAAAATTGCAAACATCTTCTCTGTGACTTTTAACAGCAGCTGTCAAGTATCAATAGTGCTTTTTGCACAAGGCAGAATTAGGTCCTTAGCATTTTAAATATAGGCAGTGATATAAAAAGCTTACAACTGCTGTAGCATAGAGCTAGTTTTGTGATAATTCAACTTAGCCTTGCTAACATTATCAGAAAGACAAATTATTTCATTCCAAAGCAATAGGATTTAGGTGCAAATCCCACGTTTAGTCATTGCCAGGGTGAAAAAAAAACAACAACAAAACAGGGACAGAAAGTTATCTAATTGAAAGCTGACTACATCAGTCACATTTGCACTAGAAGGCTGCACTGGCTTATGACAAGTTTCAAACATGCAAGGTATTTGTTCAGGAAAAAGATACCAGCAAGTTATCTCATTTTTCACCTCACATAGAAAAGCAAGTGTTCTCACATTCTTCCTTTGCACAAGTCCTTTGACATTTTCATTGATTTCTAAAGGCTAATAAATAACATTATTATTTATCTATTAATTAATTCAGGCAAGTGAGCCAACATTTCTGATTTCAAATGTCATTATTTTTAGTAGCAAAAGTATTAAACAGTATTTATTCTATAAAATTAATATTATTAAATGAAATAGGAACTATGCTACTCCAAATACACAGTTGAAAGGCTTTGGTTTAGGTTGTTTTTTTTAAACATACAGACTACCTGATAAAAAAAAAAAAAGAATCCATCAATCCATCAACACTCACACTTGGTAGAATGTACTGAAGTCTTAAACTGGAGTTGCACATGCGTAAGAAGACTGAGATTGATGCCATGATTAGCAAGTGGTCATGAAGATCTATGTAAAAACAAGCAGTGAGAGCAAATCTACAGCCTGGCTAAAGCTCTGCCAGCTGCTCTGTGTTTACCTACAGAATATCATTACACAAAAGACAAATGAACAGCTTGTTAACACCAGAAAACGCTAGCAGCACTTAAAGCAAAAAAAAACCAAACCAAAACAATTCAGTGTGATGATTTATTGGACACCAAAAATCAGGTGGATGAGTGTTTGCAATACCAGCACACTGAATAAACTGAGGTGCTGTGATATGCTAATGCCAACCCCCCCAAAAACACAGTCTAAGGTGGGTACAATGAACTGGAGTAGCCAATAAACTGCCACACGTGAGGTTCTCAGCTTAAATCACTCAGAGTTCTGGTTCTGAGTGCTCATAAATACTCCTCTAGAGCTGCATCTGCTCAAATCCCTGTTCTCTGGGAGAGACAGGAACATACATGCTGAACAACACTAGCTCTTCTGGGTTTGGCCATGTACTGGGTTGTACTTCTGTGCTCAGCCCACAGCAGACTACTGGTAATTAGCCAGAAATTTATCTTCCCCAACTTGAGTCTGGTTTGGCCATTATGATACTTGGAAAGTGATCTCCCTGCCTTTATTTTCACCCAAAAGCTTTTTCTGCTCTTTTCTCCCCCCTGGCCTGTTAGGGACCCAGAGCCAGCCCACTCAACACTTCCCAAAAGCCTAATATTTCAGATAATCCTATATTATAAAGTATTATAATCCTTAGTACTTTAAGATAATCACATCTGCTTCTCAGCTGCTCCAAGACCATCAAGTTTAGAGAGCAGGTATTTACTACCAAACAGCACATTCAGCTTGGAAGGATCCACATTAACATGGACAAATAAATCTTTAAATGCTTTTATGCAGTTTGCTTCAGATTTGTCTAGATATCTGTATTGAAACTCAAGCACTACACTAAATAATCTTCTCAAACCAAATGGATTCTGTGGTGTTTGCAGTGATTTGTTACCTATCAAGAGGCAGCCAACTGAGCTGCCAGGGCCTGTTGAGAGATGATGTTTGACTCCAGAAAACCTGACTCAGCAACAAGTTGCAGCCTGTTGACTGTGAGTTACTCCTTAGTCTTTTCTCAGGCAGGAACAGGCACAGCACATGCTTGAGTTTTCTTCATGCTCAAAGTGTATCTCTCTGTCTTGACCTCAGCAAGCTCACCTGTGAGGAGTCTGAGGGGCTCTGTATTGGATTCTCATAAACAGCACATTCATCTGTGGAAAGCTGCTCATAAATAACCTCATTTGCCTTGTAGGAGGCTTGCAATAAACTCATGTTTAACACCTTGCCAGCTGTTCAGGATTTAACTGCCTTGGCATCCTGTCACTAGCACCATCAATCACTGCAACCAAGATTTCAGCAGAACTTGCTGCTCCAACTCCTCTCTTCAAGCCCAGTCATGAAAGAAACTGCTCCAGCCCTCCCCTCAGAAACTTCCCAGCTCCTTCCTGCTGGCAGTAGCTGGTGCTGAACGTGTGGGTAAGGCAGTGTTTGGATCCTCTTGCCACTCTTTCAGCTAACTCCTATAAACAAGTATTTTTATTTTCTACCTGCCATCCTCAGGGAAACTGGTACCTGTTGTTTCACACACATGCCCTGTGCTGACCACAGCACCTATCTTGGGAGGTTCATCCATCTCTCATAAGCAGCACACTCAACAAGTGGGAGCATTTAACACCCTCTTTTTGCCCCAAATCCTCACACTCTTTTAGGTAGGGACCTACCTCAAGTTTTAGGCTGGTTTTAAAAACTTGAAATAAGGTGAATGTCTTTTCCTCCATGCATGATTGAACATTAATTTGAAAATTACCAGAAGATCAGCACCACAAAGTACTTCAAGACGTGCTAAAAACTTCTGGAGCATCCATTAATAATAAAATAAAAGTTGAAACACACAATAAATTGCTGGAAAGCACTGAAGTGCTGGATGACAGCACTGGGGAAAGCTCCCACTCCCTGCTCTATTGATCTTTTTTTGCTCAATTAGGCATTCCTGGGGCTCTCCAGACAATATCCTCAAGGTCTGTCCTTGGTTTCCTGGCCAGGCAGAAAATCTCTCCTGGGGAACAAATGTGTTTGTCCAGCTATTCCTGCTTTCTGTGCCAGCTCAGCACACTCCCTGAGCTTGGCCATTGCTCCTCATCAGCAGGAATGCTCAATAAGCTGCAGCAGTCTCCAGCTAGCCTTGCTTCCCAGAGCAGCTCCTCTGAAAGCAAGCCCAGAATGCACAACAACTAAGGAGATGTGAAATATATTCATGCCTTTCTGCTATTTTCTTAAGGTGGAGAGTTCTATATTTATTTATTGAGAGGAACAATTACACACACCCCCAAAACAAAACAACCAAACAAAAACACAAGCCCCAAACAGAGAAACCACAAAAAAAAACCCCAAACAAAACCAAAACCAAATGAACCAAGCAAAACACCACCACACAAAACCAAACAACACCACAAAAAAAGCAATAAAAGAAAAAAAACCAACAAAATGAACAAAAACCACCTCAAACCCACAAAAGCCTCCAGTTCACTACATATTAGCAATTCATCTAAGCATTTTTCAATCACATATTGTCTCTTCTGGCAAGATGGGATTTCTCAGGTGTGTCTGCTGCCTGCTCAGGTAAATCTAAAAGCCCAACACCATGGTTCTAGCTGTGTCATGCAGAGACCAAATGCATTCTGCATGCTCCTGCTTGCCAACTCCTGTCCCCAGTGTGTTGAATGAAACAAGAGGCAAGGGCATTAATTGCAGAACTGCTGTAAAAAGCAAGGAAATGCATTACCAGTAATGCTTGCTGTCATATTTATAAAGCTTTGGCAGGAATATTCTTCAAATTAGCTTTCTTTTTTTTGTGTTTGATAGCATCAAAATCAACACTACGTTGGAGACACTGAGAAAGGGAAGAGAAAGGGGATCTTTGAAAAATGAAGCAATGCAAAAATGTCATTTAACATGTGCAATTTACTTGGCTTTCCATGCACACATGGGCTGCAGGTCTTCATCAGCAGACAGTAGGAACCTTTCTTCTCTATACACCCCACTCAGACTCCAGAAATTCAGATTAAAACCAAAGTGTCAGGGAAGTTTTCTGATATTCTGGTAGATGGTCATAGTCCTGACTGATCACAACATGACAACTCACCCTGGGGATATGCATTTCTGAATTTATCCTGCATATCATCCAGAAATGATGGCAAAAAATTCATTTCCAGGAAGCATATCCATGTAGATTGCTTCAGAAATGCCAGTTTGAGTTTCTGCACTTGAGTTACACCAAATCCACAGGTGAAACACAGGAATCACTGCTTTGCATGTCACTCAATGGGAGAAGGGAGGCAATAAAAATCTGAACTAGGATACAAAAAGCACAGCCAACAGCACCCAGGCTAAGGCAGAAGCTAAACCCAGTGTGTTGGGAAGAGGACAAATAGAGGAATGCAAGGCATCATGGAAAGGATGGATTCATAAACCCAACACAGACCTCACCTTTGGAAAACCATCTTCAGGTTCCATCCTCCCTGAGCAACAGCTCCCAAGTTCCAAAGCTGTGACAGGCACAGGCTTCCAAACCTAATCAATCCTCAAGTAAATCAGGCAGCTTGAATCTGGAAAATTCTATTAACAGGTCTTGTGTATACATAATTGTCTTTGCAAAAGACAATTTCAAGAAAGCTATGCAGGTTATTTTATTCAGCAAAGGAACAATTACATTACCTGTGAAGTGAGACTTGCTAAATTACCAGCAGAGCCATTACAACATCTTAATTTCCCAGGAAAATAATTCCATTAGCCAAAACATGAAGAACCAGAAGACTGCTGGACTTCCTGCTGATGGGGTGTGCTGCTCCCCACCAAGCTGTGAGCACCTGCAGGGAGCAAGATGGGGACATGAAGACTGCCCAACAAGGCTCTGGCACCCCTGGGTGCCCTTCCTTCCCCTCCTGCACTGGCTCCAGTGCCTGGACCTGCACCCCAACCACTGTTTTAGGTGGCCCAACAAAGCCTTGTTCCTCTCAGGGCAAATGGGAGAACCTGTCACCCTGCAGTGCCATGAGGATTTGTTGTACAGCACTTGCTCTGCAAGATCACAGAATAATGATGGTTGGAAACATCACCTCCATGGAGAAAAAGAGATGCATCACATGAAATTTGGAAAAGAAAAATCAGCACTGAAACCTGAAACCCAAGGGCTGAAGCATTTGTGCTGCTAAGGACCTGACAAAGTCCAAAACCAAGGGATATTTCAGTGAGTACTTTCAGCTGGAGGAACTGAAATCACCTCCTGAAAAGCAGTATTGATGCTGAGAGCAGCAGCTGACAAAAAGCAAGATGCCAACTGAGGAATTTCAGAGGGAAGAAGGCAAAGGAGACACTTAGGGCACTTGCCACCAGAATTAAACTGCAAAGTGTATTTTGTGTGGCTAGGGTTGAAATCAGATCAAACCCAGAACTCCACTCAGGGCTAGTGCTCTGGATTCAGTGATCTAGCCAAGTTTAGGATGCTCAGCACAAACCTGCTGTTATCCCCAAGGCTGTGTTGTTCCCAGCACATCTAGCCTAGAGAGAAAAAAAGAAGTTATATTTTTCTGAAGGAAAAGTTCAGGTCTAAAATTATAATAAATCATGGTATGTATTCACTGCACCCAGTGATGAGAGATGGTTTTGTGTGTAAGGTATTCCCATATTAAAGCTGACCCCTGCACCTTGCCAGCCCAGAGCTGAGGGCTGGAAATCCTCCAGCAAACACACACAAAGCTCACAGCTCATAACTGGATCCTCTTCAGACAAGACACAGGAATCATGGCAAGACCTCAGGGTCTTACAGGAGGCTGTCTAGGGTGAAACACAGGGACTTAAAAAGAGGAAAACAAAGCAAAAAATAGTATAGTGCTCTTCTTTCCCCATCCCATTCCGTATGTTTTGGATGAAGCTTTGTAGCATTCTCTGCCCTTAACTCAGCATCACTACAATGGTTCATAATAAAGAAGCAAATGAGGAGTGAGCTGAGTCCCAAGTGAGCCACTAGGCAGACACAGCAGCTTGCACAGTCCTGTCTAATACAACCATAAACTTACATGCTCAGAAAAGAGACTTGCCACTAAATACACATTTTATAGAGGAACTGATGGGAGAGACACTTCCTAAGTGTCAGAGAAACACTGACATACAGAAAACAGCAGGCTATGGAGTGTTGACACTTTAGTATCTACACTTCTGGTGTCTAAAAAACACAAAGTGCCCCTTTCCCTTAAGCCAAAAGAAAAGTCTGGATTCAGGGCACTACAAAGCTCTTAATTCTCCATTTCAATCACTTCTTAATCAGATTATGGCAAATTTACCATGCCAGTCACTGATATTCTTTCATACACTTGGAAGAGATGTGAATATACATGCTTGGCAGTGAGAAATTACAGCTGTGTGTGTCTCCTAAATTGGTATTTTAGTGCTTCCCATTCCCACCTGACAGCCCATGCAAAGGTTTTTACCCAGCCCAGCCAGAAATTCCACCTAGACTGGGATAACACACTGGGGATTTTCTCCCCATTCATAAAATCAGCCCAGCTCCTGGCTGGGAACAGAGTCAAAAGCAGCAGGTTGGTTTTTTTTAGACTATTTCTTAGGTTTGTCTGTCAGCTTGTGCCAAGAAAAATCTCACTTAGGCATAGACAGTCAGAGCATCCCAGGAGAGAGGAAAAGTGTTAACTCCCAGCAGGCCAAAGGAAAAGCAAAGCTGGGTACAGTGAAATCCCTGCCCATTCCCACAGACACTGCACCTCTGCAGGAGACACACTGCCAAGACCACAGGAGCCCATGAACACAGAATAATTCTGCAAGGGCAAAGAACATCCAGGAATGAACAGATGCAGGTGTTGCCTTCAAATCTCAGTTCAGATGGCTCCAAACTACACCTGGATGAGCAGCCTTGGCTTATCCCCCTAAAAAACCCAATAAACTTAGATAGGAAACCAGGTGAGATTTAAAGAACCAAAGTTCATGTCAATAAAATCCTCTAGTCACTCTGTACAGAGCTAGATGTGCTGCTTTTGTTGGCCAGGGCCATCAACTTGCCCTAATAACTGCACCAAATACAACTGAGATGCCTGTGAGCTGAGATCCAAACCAACACAGAAGAATTACCTGTGATGGCACTGAGTAATAAGATTTTTTTTTCCTTGATTTCATGAGTTAAAAGTCCAGTTGGTCATTCATATCCATAGAGCAAGTCTAGAATTTCACACTGCACTATTAAGCATCCTCAAGTGCTCTCATTACACTTAAAATAAACAATAATTACAGGATTAGGAAACCATCCAGAGATTACAGATAGATTTTTTCTGTGTAAAAGGGATTGATAGTAAAGAGCAGAGACCCAAGAAAAAAGCTGATGGTGTTATTTAGCTATTAGGGACTGAAGCCATGAGCAGATTTGTTCACTGCCCTGCTCACCAATCACTAACAACCTGTAAAAAACCACAAGAAATTCAACTTCCAACTGCATTTCTCACTTCAGGTAATTTCCCTCAACTCTGTTCCTGCCAGATTCATTCAGCTCTTTTAATTCCTGGACTTGATGATTACAGAACTTCATTGGAGTCTTGAAAAGATGCAATTGAAGTGGAGGGAGGCTCTCTAATGATGCTGGTGTGCAACAACATGGCACCATCACTTCAGCAAGCACAGGCTGATGGAGCTGCATCTAATTCATCTGAAAGGAGCCTGAACAGAGCAGTAAAATGCACTGTTTATCTCAGGAGGTGCTCAGACACTCACTGATGATCTGCATTAAACATTTCTCTAACAGTCTGGTAATCTTCTTTAACCTTGAACTCTCCCACCAACTTTAACTTCAAAGAAACCCTGATATATCTATTTTTCATGCACCTGCTTGCCCACACAAGCAGTTCCAGTCAGGACACAGCAACTCACTCAGGAGTCAAGCTGTAATTAATAGATCCTGCACTAACTAATTCACACAGAAACCTTCTGCAGCTCGCTCTGTAAACAGAGATTACACAAACAAAATATTCCAAGAGCACAAACTTCCTCTCACAGGAGTGAAAACCAGAAGGCAGAAAGGGCTCTAATTTGGTTTTATGCTATTGACCCCTTGCTTTCTAACAGTAAGAAGCTGGAAACACTTGTTTTTTTCTTTGATGGGAATGCTCCTCGGGGAGCAAAGGTGCTCCAGGGGTGCAGAAATCTGAGTGCCAGTGTGGGTGCTGCACTGGGAGCACTGGGAAAGCTCTGCACTGCCATGTGATGGCTGCAGGATGTGGCCACATCCAGCCTTGGCCAAGCACACTGCTGCTCTCTAAACACTTGGTTCTATTTAATTACTGGTTAATCACCCTGTGTGCAGTTTGTGTCTCCAAGGGGTGCTCAGCAGAGGTTTTCTCCACTGTGTTGAGTACCCAAGCACTGTGTTTTGCATTGATTTGAATCAATATTCAAGTTAAACCATAATTACATGAACAACTTTCTGATCAGTTGACATCTAGTTAATTTGCAGTATTTTGTCTGAAAGTGACAACTCCTTAAGTGCATCTTTGTACCTTTTGTTTTCTTCCCCAGAACTGAGACCCTGCAGATGACAAACTGCAAGATGATGGGGACATCTTTCTGAATAAACTTTGTCAGGATACTTCTTCATTGTTAAATTCTGCTTAGCTGCCGACAGCCTGCTCTCCACAATTTCTTCCTTGAGCCATTATCATAATAAAACTTGGTGACATGTGGAGCCAAGGAAGCCCATCTGCTAAGACATGGGCAGCTAGTGTCTGACAGGCTCATTGTCATCAAGGCCAGCAGAAGAAATGATCTCTTGCTAACACCACACAGATCACAAATGAGAGCAGCCCGTGCTCTTCATTATTCTACATGGATCCCATTGGGGAGGGGAGATGGAGTGCTGCATGAACCCATCTCACTGTGCACAACATCACTCCTAATTGGCCACCTTGGCAAGCACAAGTGGGTAAGGGAAAGGGATTTCTGAGGGAAAAACTGGAAATGAGGATGACTCAAACCAAATTGCTCAAGATCTGGAACTTTCTTCTTATAGAAAGGGGGATTTTCTTCCACCTGGAGCATCAGCAGCCTTGGGACTGGGTTTCAGTTGCCAAAGTGTATTTCTAAGCCACCAAGATTCAGTGTTTGAGAACACTGACCTAAAACTTGGGTATCATGAAACCAACACAAGAGAAATAACCCATGGTCAGACAGCAAGAGGCCAACTGAGTGCAAACAGGTGATTAACAGCTTATTTTGTTTGCAGGCTCTGTTTGAATTGGTGCTGAGCTCCCCAGTTACCCCTTAAACACACTGATCTGAACCCCACCTGGAGCACACTGTGCCAGAAGCTGCTCCAGGGCAAACAAATATTCTCTTCTGCTTCACAAATCACTTCTTCATAGGCTGCAGTGGCAAAAGAGCCCCCTAAGAAAGCTGCTGGGAGAAAAAATAATGCATTTTAAGAAGCCCAAACACCTCCAAATCCCCCTAAGGGGCTACAGACAACACAAATTCCTACCAGCCAGTCCAGTTCAGCCTGAGGATCATCACTGCTGCCTGTTCACACACAAAAAGCTGAGCTAAGGATGGCTGTGATCACTTCTCTTTTCAAAGTGGATAAAAAAACCCACACAGCAGAGTTACCCCAAATCCCTTGGTATTAAGGAATGGGAGGAAGAAATGAATTTATTCAAGTAGCATGGTGAGGGAAGAAAACCAAAACCAAGCTGTAAGTTCTCATGGAAGTATTTTCTGTTCTCTTGGAGCTTCTGCACTTCAATTAGACAGCCTGTGCTGCCTGGGCACTGCTTGGCTCCTGGGGTTGCCAAAACCAGCCCCAGAACTCACAGATCAGGATGGGAAAAGTGAAATAGGATGAGAGATGGGACAGGAAAATGTATTTCACTTAGTTTTGGTACTATTAAATTCTTCCAGCCACCAACAGTTCTGAACTCCTCTTAATATCACACAGCAGTTTCTCTAGAAGGTTAAGGGGGAAAAAATGAATATAAAATACACTTGCGTTCAACTTGGCATCTTGAGAAAGTTATTGATGAAAACAAAATAAACCCTCCACATTTTGTCCTATTTGGATTTTTTTAATCCAGTAGCAACCAGAGCTCTTAATATTGTATTGAAATGATCCTTAAGCCAGTGTGGTATGAACAGTAGACCTGAATAATTTTTAAACAAATATACTCCAGGATTGCCTTTCTGAAGCTCTAATTACACGAAACAGTGACAGCTTTTATGGCTGACAAGGCAGTCAGACTTGATTTATATTCCAAATTTCACCTAGTGGTTATGGGCATGCAAATCATTTTGTGTTTTCAATTACATACATAAATCTGAGATGATGTGAACTAGACTTCGTGAGTCGACCACAATTACCAGCATGTTCAAAACATGAATATTCAGTATACTGTGAAGTAGAGCAGCATGCTCCTCTTCCCAAGGAGTTATAGATTATCCTGTTTCATAATCTTACATAATCACCAGGTTTAGAATTGGTATTTATTTTTTTTTCCCCCAAGTATATTTTTAAAGCAGCCACGGCTCACGGGGATTTTTTTGGTGTCTGTTCTCCCCGAGCATCATGTCACATGTGGCATTTCAGCTTCTCCATTTTTAGCCTTCCAGATGAAATTATTAGCCTTCCAAAGGCTGCATGTGGATTTCTAAGTGCTGTCTGAAGAATTCACTCGAGTAGCTTGAAAATACTCAGGAGGAGACAGCACAACATCTGCCCATGACAAGCTGCTGAAAGGAGGCAGCAAGCCAAGCACAGCCCAAAGTTCCAGCCCAGCAAAACCACCATCCCAACAGCTGGCAAAAGCAAGAAAACTGCTTTTCACAGCCAAAGAAATAGAGAAAAAGGCAATAATCACACAGCAGTTGCACTTTGAAGCTTCAACTCAGTGCATCTTCACACAGCACATTGGCTGTTTCTAAATGCAGCCTGCTGGACTGAAATTTTTAACCAAACAATAAAAAATAAAATAAAATCAATGTTATATAAAGCTCTCTTTCCTGAAACTGATGATGCAGAAAATGAGTCACCACTTCAAAGCCTCCAACACACCACACAAGGCACAATCTTTTCAGACATGAATAAACCCTGAAGTGGTTTCTCCTCTCCTGCTTCTAACAAATATCCTTGGTTCCCACATTGTAACTTGGGCAGTCCTGAAAAAAAATAAGCTCTACAGGCAGAATGGAAAGCTTCTAAGAAATATATGAATCAACTTCAACTCGAAGTGTTGGGGGCTTAAAAAAATAAAAAGGCTGGGAAAAAAAAAAGTGAATATTGTGTTAATACGCTGTGAATATTCCATCTTTGATTTTCCCTTCTTTCAGGATTTTTAATGAGTTTGTGGTGTGGTTCCAAGGTCTGTAACAGACAGATTTAATCTGGTTATACTCAGTCAAATTAATAATAATTAAATATTAATGTAAATAATAAAAGCAACTTGCCTATTTGAAGACAGGTACTCATGCCAATACACACTTAACAGTTATCACCTAGGACATTACATATGGAGTCATCATTTCACTGAAGAATTTGCAATGTAATATTTGAAATTCTTCATGGAAGTTAAGGGTCCAGAGCAGCCCATGGCTCAATTTGTGAAGCATTTTGCACTGTAGGCTGTGGAACTTTTTAGCATGAAATCAATGACAACCACAAGCTCATCAAAGAGTTACCAGCTAGAACAATAAAAAGTTGCATCCAAAACTCTCTCACAATTTTTCTTGAATAAAAAATATTCAAAAAAAAGATTCATCAAGATTGTGGAATCTTTCTGCTGTCCTGTTAACTCTGCACATCTCTCAGGTCTTGGATTGTAAGCAGCTTTAAAAATGTGCTGCTGCTTTACACAGAAAAAAAAAAAATAGTAAAAAAGCCAATTTATCGTTGAGTACTCTTTATCTCCATCTGCTGCTCAGCACAACGTTTCAGAGAGAAAGAATTCCAGGAGTTATTAGTAGAAATCAGTTTCACCACAAGTTTAGCCATTTCTGAATGTTAATTTAGCTAATTCTTTAGTGAACCCTTTGAGCAGTGCAATATGCAGATTATAATTTCTGCAGTATGCAGTTTATACAGTTCTCACCTAGAATGAACAGTATTAGAAGTAATAATGAGAAATATACCAGGCCTGGCAAAGACTCAGATAAATAAACAAACAAACCCAAAACAGCCACAAGAAAACCCTTGTATCTGCCACCTGTACCAATCCACACCAAAAAACCCACTGTATTCCTAAATAGAACCATCCAGGGTGGGAAATCCTTTGGGGTCACCCATCCAACCGTCAGCCTGCTCTGCACAGTTCACCCCTAACCCATGGCCCTCAAACCCAAACACCCCCTAAATGACTCAACCCCCTCCCTGGGCAGCCTGGGCCAGGCTCTGGCTGCTCTGCCAGGGGAAAACATTTCCCTGCTGCCCAGTCTGCCCCTCCCCTGCTGCATCCTGAACACTAAACTGGTTGCTACGAATCATTTCCACTCTCCAATCTCCCTACAATTCCATATAAACTGAGAAATTGGTGCAAAACCTCCAAGTAGCTCTCCTGGAGAGAGCCTGATTCTGCTCCCAGTGCTGAGAGCAGGTTCCTCAGCTCCCTGCAGGAAGCATCCAGGGGAGCTGGACTTGCAGGAGCAGGACTTACCCTGCCTGGGAGTCAGCAGAGAGGACAGGAGAGCTCCTCAGGTGGGAAGTCATGCTGAGAAGCAGCTAGGGATGCTCCAGACACCACACACTGGCTCCCACTGAAGTGTCTTTCACTTCCTCCACGTGGGAAGCAGCCCAGCTTCCCCGGGCTAAAGTTAGCCTTGGATAGCTCTGCAACACCTCTGCCTTCAGGAAAGGGAGTCAACATTCCTCTGGCAAAGCCCACAGGGCTGAAAATGCTGCTTGCAGGGGGAAAAGGCAGGAAGAGCCAGTGGAGTTTTTTGTTCTGGAGCTGTGGAAAACAAGGCTGCATGCACACAGCAGCTGTGCCCTGGCTCTCCCTGCTGCCAGCTCCTCTCCAGGAAGGCTGGATGCTTCCACTCCTCCTTCCTCAGCTTCAGAGCATCTTCTGGAAGCCTCTGCTGCAATAATTTATAAGAATAAACAGCCCCAGCCTGGACTGGAGCTGCTTTCTCTATAGAATGCCAGCCATAGCTTTCTCTTCAGGGAAAACTTGAGGAAACTTGCCTAAAAATAGCCTGAAGCTTATGCAACTTCTCCTGAAGAAAAAAACCCTTCAGGATGCTGCAAGGAGATGTTTCAGTTTGTGGTCTGCACTGGCTTCTAAGTCAGCAAATGCAGCTACAGTCAAGTATCTGCAGTCAAGATTCCCAGGAAAAAAAGGTGTTTTCCCAGAAGAATTTTCCCCATTGAAACTGACGACACCTCATGTTCATTGTCAACAAAAACACTGCCATTCAGGTATGGAAAAAAAATAAATTGTTTTTTTTCCCCCATGTTTCTTTGGGATTAAGACAGGAAGAAAACAGATTTGCAGGGAAAAAAAAAAGTGATTGGCACAGAGTTGAAAAGGAACTATGAAGGAAGAGCAACAGATTGTCCAAAAAGATGGTGAAAAACATATTTCTTTCCTCCCCAAAGTTTCAGAATAGGCCAGTGATGAGCCCTGGTACCAACAGCATCCTGGGCTGCTGGAGGGTTGTCAGGGGTCACCTTTTCCCTGGGGTGGTGATGAGCACTGGCAAAGTTTCCCAGAGCAGTTGTGGAGTCATTCCAAACCCCCTGCCCCTGTCCTGAGAAACCAGCATGGCCCAGTTTCCCCTAGTCCCTTCCAACCTCCTCCTTCCTGCAATTCCTGAGGACACCCAGAGGCAGCCTGCCACCACCCTGGTGCACACAGGGTCATGGATTTCACAAGGCATTGCAGAATCCAGGGTCAGCTCCTGCTGCAGAACATCATCCACCTGTGGAAACAGCACAACCTGCTCTGAATGCCTTCCAGCTCATCATCCTGCTACCAGCTGATGCACAAAGGATGCTGAGCAGCACAGAAGGTGTGAGCAGGAGTCCCCCAGCACTGCCAACACCCTTGGCCACAGGCATCCCAACCTGACCTGTGCCCCACAGTGAACCAGGGATTAGCCTGCTGCTGAACCTGGAGCTCCCTGCTGACTCAGGGGTCACCCAGCCTTGGAGACTTGGGACCATGGAGCAGCTCAGCAAGGGATTATTCCCACTTTTCTGCCCGTTTTAGTAAAGAGCATTGCAATTTGCACCTCCAGACAACTCCTTCTCAGGCAGCCCCCCTTGGATGTGCTGTTTGTTCTCCACTTTTCAGCCTCAGCTGCACCCACAGAGAGTGAGTTTTGTTTTCAGTAGCAGAGCAGACACAGAGGGTCTGCAATGTGCTAATTCATTATTAATTAATCTCCCTTACCATCCTTCTTGCAGAGCAGTAGAAAGCACCTGGATACTTCATTTTCCTCCTTGGGTATTCACACTGATCATCACCAGGGGCTGTGCAAAGCTCATTTAAATATGATGATGAGCTGCAGAGGGTGCTCCAACACTGCTTATAGACAGCTCCTGCTCACTCCCCACACTGCTCAGCAAACCACTCAGTCACTTGCCAGAAATAATTAGCTTTTGGAACAAAAATCTGAAGGCAGGTTAAGATGACACTTCTCCCAACACCTTGTCTGATCCAGGGAGAAGGGTGATGTGAATTGAAAAATCCTCTTTTCCCTCCACCAACAGAAAGTGTTCTGAGTGGTAAGAACATTTAGGCACCACTTGTCTGCAATGTTTTTTTCCTGCCCCTAAGATAGGAGATATCCAATTGCTCCACGTGGATTTAATGGACTGCAGAGTGAGGAAAGCAGGCACAGGGATATGGAAATAGAGAATATTTCTAGTGCTGTTCTTGTGTATTCACACCCTACTCTTGCATTCAGCACTGCTGAGGTTTTATTTACTAGCTTTCAAGTAAGCAAAGTGCAGATAAAGAAATAAAAAGAGGAATAAAAATCCCTCAACTTTCAGCTGAAATTAAATTTTAAAAGAATTAGTATTTCTCCCTTTTTTACCAATCTCATTCTAGCAAGCACACGGTGAAAAATGTTACATTATCTGACAATACTGCCATTTAAATATTAATCCTGAGCCAGATGATTAAAATTAAAAGAGGAAAGGCTTTTAAAGGCTGGGAAATTAATTTTTTCTTCAGCTGTTGAAATAGTGTAATTAGCTGATCCTTCCCTTTACTGGCTCTGAGCCCCAAATTAGCACATCCTGGGTCTGACAATCCATATATTGGATTTGAAATAGAACAGATATGCCCACCACACAATAGAGCATTTCTGCACTAGCAGAAGAAAGGGCAGTAAAATGGGTGTGATTGGGATGAGGGCTTCATTTACCTGTGGTTTATTAGGAGTAAAAAAGTGAATATACCTCCTTGTGCTCTGAAGAGTTCACTACTGCACTAATAGTGAGCAGAGCTTACCTTACTTGAGAGAATCATCACATAATGTAGGTCACTCCAAACCAGAAGTGAGCTACTAAGCAGCAGGAGTCATAAAGAGCACACAGAACCAGAACTGAGCACCCAGAGATCTGATAAGGAGCACTGATAACATTCTACCCCAAGAGTTTGCACTCAACAGGTTCAAAGGTTTAGTCAGCACTGATAAAACTTTATCCAACACTTTAAGCCTATTTCTATATATTACAGCATTTAAGAGACACTTCCAACTCCTGTTTAATTAATGAATATTGATCATATCACAGTGAATTTTAACATAGGACAACAGTAAGGTGCATTCCAGTCTTTGAACAGCAAAATACATCCAGGCTGCTCCACTGCTTCAGCTGGAAAATGGTATTTATTGCAGCCTGAAAGGAAACTAATTTCAAGTAGTGGACAGGGAGAAGTGGCAAATGAGGGGGGAAAAAAATGGTGAAAAAATCCCAAATGAAGCTTTTTGGGTAGTTTGGCTACAGCTTTGAGGACACTGATTAACCTCATCTCACCTTCATGCCTCAGTCACCCAGATGAAAGCCAGAAGAAAACAACAAAAAAAAGACTATTTGCATTTGAAAGATGCACAGATGATAACCACATTTTGGGCCTCACATAACACACAGACGTGTGTGTGTGTATAAATATATATTAAAAAATATAAATATATAAAAAAANAATAAATATAAATTTCTATTTTTTTTCTCAACTCATCAAGAAGTTTATTAAGCATTGACCAGGTATTCTCTGTATGGGAACCTGGAAAATCAAAGTAAAAGCAAACAGTGCTTTGAGAGGTTTTGATGGAAGCATGCTGTTGTGTTTTTAATTGTATGGCAACAGCAAACAAACTCCGGCAACTGCAAGGTGAATTTTCTGCCAGGAGATTTGTGCTTACAGAAGGAAAAATAGAGAAAGGCAACAATATGAGAGCTTTTATTCCCTCCAAAAAAAAAAAAATAAGATTTCTAGGTGACAAACATCCAAAAGCAACTTCTAGACAAGCTTGCAAGGCCTCCTTGCATGACAATAATCTGAATAAACTGGGATTCTTAACGTCTGATGAACTTCAGAACACCAGGAAAAGTCTCCTCCATGAAAAGGTTTACAAAGGAAGGTGAGAATTAGAAGAATGCAAAGTAGAAATGCAGAGCAGCCTGAGCATCCAGTTGGTTTAGCTTCAACCACCTCGAATTGTCAGAGATCAAAGTGCCAGGCAAAGGCAGGAAGGGAGCAATGCAAAATGCCCCTGACTACTGGGAAAAGGAGGGAAATCCAGCAGCCTGCAGGACAGAAACAGGCTGGAATAAATCTGACCCACAGCATCAACACAAAGAGCTGGGTCTTCCAGTTACAGCAGCAAGGTGCCACTGACACCGGAAGGATCTTGAATTTTCTCTCCCCCCTTCCTACATCCAAAGTCTAGACTGCTGTAAAATGAATTCCTGAGACTGTCACTCAGCTGATTTCCAGTGCCTCAAAGGGAAACTCCATTCCCCTGTGTCTGATGGATAGCTCAGGGAGCTTTGCTTCAGCTGCTTGATGGATTGAGCAGCTTCAGCCAGCATGGAATGCAGCACATCCCCCCTGGATGCAAGCAGGGGGCTGCTGGACCAAGCATCCCCAGCTTGGCATTTTAGGTGCAATAATGAGTGGAAATATTTGTATTTTTCATGATTCAAACAGGCTCAGCTGAGAGAGACTCCAGCTTAGAGCATCCTAAGGCCACCAAGCTGGAGAAACTTGCTTTTTAACATGCACTAGGGAGGTCAGTGAGTCTTCAAACACCAGCCAAACAAACATACTCAGCCTTCTAATAATGTATTTTTAAGATGATTATTTAAAAATTCTTCTAGTGAGTTAATTGAGAAGAATGTTGCCAGCACCACTGTCAGTAAAGCAGATCATCATGACTATTAAAGCAGTTAAATGAAGCATGTTTCAAGTATTTACACTGCTTATTTTTCAGTTAGTCTAATCAGAAAATAATCTCCTGTGGTCCAGTGAAGAAAAGGGTATTTTTGGCAGGTTTATTTGTTTTCCCAGTCTTCTAATTAATAATATAATAATAATATTCTTCTAAATTAACCTCAGAGGCACTGCAATCTTGAAAAAGTAATTTTTTTTTTACTAAAGCTGTGAAGTTCCACCATGGGAGCGGAGTGGAGAGGAAAGGACCAGCACCCAACATTGAAATCAAGTGTGCAGGAGCAGAGCAGACAGTCTGCAGGACAGGGCACACAACAGGTCACCCCAGTGAAAAGCTGAGCAAGAAAATGCTGATCTCACCAGAAGGAAACTCAGCTTGGAGCACTGAGAAGCCAGGAGTCATTATGGAGACCAGAAGGAGAACTGAAACATGATGGGAGGTTGGAGAAGGATGCTGAGGAGCTGTTGGATGGGAAGGATCAGAGCAGCTCAGGCAGCTCCTGTGCTGCAGATCCCATCAAGTGACAAAACAGCAGCCCAGGGGGAATATCAGCTTCTGTTCAGCTCATCCCTTGTCCCCAGGCAGCTGTTGCAGGACAGAGATACCCACCAGCCACCACACCAGCCCACATGGACCTTGGATCTGATAGACTCTGACTCTGCCCACAGCCAAACCAATTTTGCAAGGTGCATGCAGTTATCTCATCACAGTAATTAACACAGCCCAGCAATTTCCTTAACAGGCTGTTCCTGGAACAGTCACCTCTTCCCTGCTTGCAGAAAACCATGGCTAAGAAGAATGGGACTGCAGGTCACTCTAGGCAGTCAGCTGGGAAACTAGGGGGGGAAAAAAGAGCAAAGAATGCTGAGTTTCCACACTTTTATTCGAGCCACTAGATGGTGCTTCTAAGATGAAATAATTCCACATGCAAAGCTCCCGTGGGCAATGGGGTGTCAGGATTTCTGAGCTGCCTTCCTCAGGATTTGATCAATAACTCAGACTGTTGTGGTTCAGTGGCTGCAGCCTCTGATCAGGCAGCAGCACCAAAAAGAATGAAGCAGGTAATTGAGATCAAAGAGCAAATAATGAAAAAAAAAAAAAAAGGGAGTATTTGCAAAAAGCCAGTAGCTTCATTCTTCTGGCTTGGAAAATCATTATAAAATATATAAAAATATAAAAAATAAATATAAAATATAAAATCATTCATATAAACAGTGTATTAATAACAAGTTTTAGTCAAAGTGCTGTGTCTAAAGGCAAGGATTACTGTGGGGCACCAGCAAAAAGCAGCTTGGTGCCACTAATACCATCTACTACCTATTGCACTCTGCATTTGTTTTCTCCCAGCCATTTTTCCCCAGACCTAGTCTGAGAGTTGCTTGGCTACTCCTTTTCCATCCTCAGCCCTGCTACCCATCCAAACACTGCTAAAATCACTTCTCCCTGCATGGCATCCCACTGACCAGCTGTCCAACACCTTTTGCATGTTAAAAACATGCCATTTTTGGCTGTTTTCCACCCTTCTACAAACCTCCTTTCATCTCTGGAGAACCCTTCCTCTTTTTCTACGTCCAATCATTTCCTAGAAACAGGTTTCTTCCTTAAAAACAAACCACAAAGCAACCACTTCTGCTTCCTATTCTCAGCTTATACTTCTTGGAATCAGCTCTGCCAATCAGCAGCCCCAGGTTGAGATGCACAACTGGAAGAAATATATTAAAAAAGGTAAGTTCTCATTAAAAAAATAATAAAATTATTTGGCTTTGGCTCCCCAGGTAAGGATTTATCCAGATCCACAGCTGTAAGCACAAAATAAGGACTATTTTTGTAATTTTACTTTTAAAACCAACATGCACTGAAGGTCTCAGCCTTATGCTAACCAGATTGAAAGCATCTTGAAGTTGCAGTTACAGACTTTTCCTCTGCCAAACGGTGAACTGTTCTCAAAATGCCAATAAACTTCAGCTCCAAGCTACCCCAGTGAGCTCTTCACCCACCTCTTTTCCCAACTAGTCTCTGATTTCAGCAGCAGCAGCACTCAGGGAAATACCCAGGACATCAAACCTTGGCATTTCAGCACTCTGCTCCACCAGTCAGTCCAGTTGTTTTTGCTGGATGCTGGGGAGCAGGCTGTGCCCTGACACCTGGGGAATGCTTCAGCAGCACCAGCTACAAGAAATTCTCTGCAGCAACAAGAAATTTCTGTCTGGAAGGGCTCATCCTTTGTCTCCAAGGAGGTCACACAGTGATTATTGGGCCAACAAGTGTGCATTTTCCCCTTCAAAAGCAAGGGCCAACCTCCCTCCAACAGCCCAGCACACTGGGAGTGCAGCCCCCAGAGGGAAGACACCCTGGAGACAGCACTGCCAACATCAAACACCAACTGAGCTGGCACAGAGGGCTGGGAACAAAACCTCCAACCCTTCAGTGGCACCTCTGACTCCCAGCAGGTCACAGCTCTGCTACTCATTTCCTCCTCTGGTTGCCTCCAGCAGCCCTAAACTGGGGTTACTGGGAGCTGGTAGGTCAGCATGCCTGGAGAATGGGCTGGACAGGAGGAGCAGAAGGATGCAGGGAAGTCATGCTCAGGACATTAGTCAAACCTTTCCACTTCCTACACCCACCCCTTCCTCCAGACCTCACTGCTCAGAGATGCAGCAGCCACCAGGCAAATCCCTGCCCAGATGCAGCTCCCTGTGGCCTGCAGTGACTTGGTGATCCTGGGACTTCAGTTCCAGCTCCTTCAGGAATCTCTCTTCTCATCCCTTTGCTTTGTCTTCCCCATCTGCAAGGATTAAACTGAAGCAATTTACATAAGTTGGGTTTTTTCAGGAAAAATCCTAGACTGAATCAGGTTGGGAAAGCCCCTTGGGGTCACCCAGTGCAACCATCACCCTGCTCTGCACAGTTCACCCCCAAACCATGGCCCTCAAACCCAAACACCCCTGAAATGACTCAACCCCCTCCCTGGGCAGCCTGTGCCAGGCTCTGGCTGCTCTGGCAGGGACACATTCTGCACTGTAATTATGGAACAGTTCCCCTGGGATTAAGCTAAACCATATATTCAGGTTTCTGAACAGTCTGTCCTGTGCATGTGCTGCACTCTGATGTCATCACCCCCTCCCTGCTAAAGTCTCTCTGAACTGCAATCAAAGTCTTAGGGCAAATAACCCAGTGCCACCAGAACCTGCTGCTGTGCCAGTGCTTTTCTGTGGTGCCAGGAGCTGGAATCCTCCAGCAGCAGCACGTCCCAGCCTTGGAAGGAGAACAATCTCACTGCTAAAATAGACCTGGAGTCTAAACAGAGCCTAAATCAGTAGTGCTGACAGCCCCCCACCAGGATAAACTAACCCCTGTAATCCTCAAAATACATTATATTCCATATATTACAAAATAGACTGGCCTCACGGGAAGGAATCCTAAGGATTCCTTGGCAAAATAGGGATGTTCCAGTCTCTAAAGGAAAGGGGCTTCACCTTACTTCCTACCAAAAACAAGTGCTAGTCAAACTTTTGGCTATTTCATGGTTTGTTTGGGTTTTTTTTGTCTATTTCATGGTATTTTCCATATCAGTTCAACAGGCAGACCACAAAAAAATCTTTTTTCTGAGGGAACACGTGCTGGTATTAACTTGCCACTAGCCTATTTTAGATACAAGTACCAAAATATTTTACTAAGCTACTGAAACTAACAAAAACTATTCAAGGTATAAATATTTAAGAGAAAGAACACGGTTTTGCTAAACTAACAGCAAGAGATGCTACTGATTTCTGAGTCCCAGAGTCCTGTAATAGGCTGGGAAAGCTCCTTTGCCACAGAAAAGCCCCACAGAAATATAGAAATATACAGTTTGATACTGATGTTGGATGCTGAACGTACAGAATACAGCAAATTAATAACATATTCATTAGTTTTATCATAAAAAAAAATCAATTTAGAAATTAATAGGAACTATATTTAGAATTAATAAAAATAATGGCAAAAGCTACATTTGCAATAATTTCTTCTGCCTTTAAGACTCTCAGTGTTTCTTTCTGGTCATTAACTGTTTCATGCCCACTCACAATTAGCTGTTATTTACAAGCAGGAGGATTCAGAGAATACAGACCAGTCAGTTTCACCCGGGATGTTTCTTTTTTTCTTGTTTGTTTCTTGGTAGGAAACATACACAGAGAGCAACGTTTATAGAAATCTACCTGTGTTTTTTTACTGGTTTTTTTCAGTTACTTCATCTCCACCTGATGTCAGTGACTAGCAGCAAGACCAGACTGTGTTCTCCAGCAGCACAAGCCCGGGTTCTCACTGTGCACAGCACCCACAGACCAGCACAAGCTCAGCTCCTATTTGGCAGCATCACCCTGACTCTTATTTCTCCTTTTCTGATCCCAAACACACAGGTTATAACCTAAACCAAAGCACTGTGTGCATAAAAGGCTTAGAAAATTAAGCTTAATATTTATTTATTGAATTAAAGCATTAAAATAAATGCGTAGTGACAGAGCAGTGCAAAAGTACATCAAAAACTTCATCAGCACGGAGCGAAATAAAGAATAAATTAAATAAATCACGCTGTAGATGTTAAAAAAACCCAGCAAGGTTCTCAATACACGATCTGAGCATCACGGGCAAGACAAGATCGCTGCCCGGAGAGCTGCTGTTCAACTCGCACCACCGGAGAACTTCACTACTACGGTTCTTGGAGCCCTCCCGGGAGCTCGGAAGGGAAAAGGGCAGAAAACACCTCCGGGGTGGGGGAAAAAAAAAAGGGAAAACGCAACTTAAAAAGTTGTCGGAGGCTCAGGCAGCAGCAGAGCAGCCCCTGCAGCGACCGTCGGCGGGTTCAGCAGCCCCGCAAAGGCGGGAGCGGCGGCGGGCAGAGCCTGGGCACGGTGCCCGCAGGCAGCCCCGCAAGCCATCCGAGGCATCCCGCAAGCAGCGCCCCGCGGGAGAGAACCCTCCCCCCGCTCCCTCCAGCGGGGCCGTGCTCTCCAGGTGCAGGCGGCACCGCGCACACGCTCTGCTTTGTCATCTCTCCCCCGCAGCGGGCCAGCCGCGACCCGGCCGCTCTCCCGCACCGCTGCCCCGCACACCGGCACCTGCNTTTCCATATCAGTTCAACAGGCAGACCACAAAAAAATCTTTTTTCTGAGGGAACACGTGCTGGTATTAACTTGCCACTAGCCTATTTTAGATACAAGTACCAAAATATTTTACTAAGCTACTGAAACTAACAAAAACTATTCAAGGTATAAATATTTAAGAGAAAGAACACGGTTTTGCTAAACTAACAGCAAGAGATGCTACTGATTTCTGAGTCCCAGAGTCCTGTAATAGGCTGGGAAAGCTCCTTTGCCACAGAAAAGCCCCACAGAAATATAGAAATATACAGTTTGATACTGATGTTGGATGCTGAACGTACAGAATACAGCAAATTAATAACATATTCATTAGTTTTATCATAAAAAAAAATCAATTTAGAAATTAATAGGAACTATATTTAGAATTAATAAAAATAATGGCAAAAGCTACATTTGCAATAATTTCTTCTGCCTTTAAGACTCTCAGTGTTTCTTTCTGGTCATTAACTGTTTCATGCCCACTCACAATTAGCTGTTATTTACAAGCAGGAGGATTCAGAGAATACAGACCAGTCAGTTTCACCCGGGATGTTTCTTTTTTTCTTGTTTGTTTCTTGGTAGGAAACATACACAGAGAGCAACGTTTATAGAAATCTACCTGTGTTTTTTTACTGGTTTTTTTCAGTTACTTCATCTCCACCTGATGTCAGTGACTAGCAGCAAGACCAGACTGTGTTCTCCAGCAGCACAAGCCCGGGTTCTCACTGTGCACAGCACCCACAGACCAGCACAAGCTCAGCTCCTATTTGGCAGCATCACCCTGACTCTTATTTCTCCTTTTCTGATCCCAAACACACAGGTTATAACCTAAACCAAAGCACTGTGTGCATAAAAGGCTTAGAAAATTAAGCTTAATATTTATTTATTGAATTAAAGCATTAAAATAAATGCGTAGTGACAGAGCAGTGCAAAAGTACATCAAAAACTTCATCAGCACGGAGCGAAATAAAGAATAAATTAAATAAATCACGCTGTAGATGTTAAAAAAACCCAGCAAGGTTCTCAATACACGATCTGAGCATCACGGGCAAGACAAGATCGCTGCCCGGAGAGCTGCTGTTCAACTCGCACCACCGGAGAACTTCACTACTACGGTTCTTGGAGCCCTCCCGGGAGCTCGGAAGGGAAAAGGGCAGAAAACACCTCCGGGGTGGGGGAAAAAAAAAAGGGAAAACGCAACTTAAAAAGTTGTCGGAGGCTCAGGCAGCAGCAGAGCAGCCCCTGCAGCGACCGTCGGCGGGTTCAGCAGCCCCGCAAAGGCGGGAGCGGCGGCGGGCAGAGCCTGGGCACGGTGCCCGCAGGCAGCCCCGCAAGCCATCCGAGGCATCCCGCAAGCAGCGCCCCGCGGGAGAGAACCCTCCCCCCGCTCCCTCCAGCGGGGCCGTGCTCTCCAGGTGCAGGCGGCACCGCGCACACGCTCTGCTTTGTCATCTCTCCCCCGCAGCGGGCCAGCCGCGACCCGGCCGCTCTCCCGCACCGCTGCCCCGCACACCGGCACCTGCCGCTCCCGACACCGACGCCCCCCCGCCGCGGGCAGCAGCGGTGCGAGCAGCGCGCAGAGCCAGCCCCGCTCCGCCGGGAGCCAAGCGCGGCCGCTCGACCCGCTCCGCCGCGCCCCGACGTGCGGGTGACCCCGGCAGAGGCGGCGGGGAGCCCCCGGGGGGGGGGG
>VYZU01005102.1:78610-124587 GCA_013401355.1 Ceyx cyanopectus
GGGAAGAGGAGCCGACGTGTCACCGGCCGGCATCGGCCGCCCGCGGCTCCTCGCCAACTTACCTTGGGTTTGTAGAGCCACTTTCTGAACCTGTTCATCATCCCCGCGGCCGCCGCCACCCCTCCGCCGCCTGCCGCCGGCGCTGCCGCCGCCTCCCCGCCCGCGCCGCTCGGGGGAACGGGGCGAGCCCTGCCCCTCGCCAGGAGACTCCGCCGGGTCGCCGCAGCCTCCGTCGGCTCCTCCTCCTCCTCCGCAAGCTCCTCCCGCCGCTATCCGCTCGGGGCAGAGGCCGCCCGAGGCGCCGCGGAGCTCCCCGCACACCGCCCTCAGCGCGGGCACCGGCCGGCGGCACCACGGGCTCCGCGCCTCGCCGCCAGCCACCAGAACATCGCGCGGCCGCCGCCGGCAGCAGCGGCAACAGCAGCAGCAGCGGCTCCCCCGCCGCGCGTGCGCAGAGCCAGCCCCGCCCCGCCCGGCGCCCCGGCGCCAATGGGACGGCGGCCGGCGAACGGCTGGCCCCGCCCCCTCGCCCGCTCATTTGCGTAACGCGCTCGCCGGCGGCGCCGAGAGACTACAAGTCCCAGCGTGCCCCTCTCCGCCGCCCGGGGGCGCGCTGCGGGCCGCCGCGGCGCGGTGCATGCCGGGAGTTGTAGTTCTCTCCTCGGGTTACCCTGAGCGCGGCCGCCGGGTGCGTGTGTCCTGGTTCGGGTGAGAACCGAGCGAATGCTGGTCGGGGATTTTACTGCAGCTCAGGGTTTCTAACTCATTGCACTTTCTCGAGTTAGCAGCGTGTTTTGCAGTGGCTGCTTCTGGCAGCGATAACACCCCATGGTTAGAGTTGCTACCAAGGATGGAATGCAGACCAAGGGCACTGCTGGAGCTTGTGTGTCGCACTGGGGTGCAGAAAGTGACAGAGCGCATCTGCGGGGAGGAGCGGACAGCACAGGGGACCCCAAACTGACCCACGGGCGATTCCAGCCCATAGGTGTCATAGCCAGTATAGAAAGCTCGGGGGTCCAGAGGATCTCTCTGGGTCGGGATCATTCGGTCTGGGTCGGGATCTCTCTGGGTTGGGATCTCTCTCTCTCTGGTCTCGATCTCTCGTTTTTCCTCTCTTGGTGGGTTCTCCCCCTCAGCGCACCCAGCAGGACGCTGTCCATCCTGCCTTCCATCCCGATCGGTGTGTTCCAGAGCCCGGCTGACTTCCAGCTGCCCCCGAGCGGGGAAGGCGAGCGCGGGGGGGGTAACGGGGCCAATCGCTTGGCAACGGCGCCAAACAATCGCCGCCGAACGGCCGCCGCCATCTTGCTTTCCGCCGGCTAGTTCCGCGCTCCCCACCGGCTACTTCTGCTCTCCCCCCCGTGCCGTTCCGCGGGAGGGAGAAGGGAGCGGGGAGAACCGCAGCGCTCAGCAACCCCCGCGCCCCATGGAGCCTCAGAGGGGTCTCTGCTCCGCCGCTTGGCCGCGCTGAGGGGGCTGGCGGGGGCAGCCAGGTGCGGGAGCGGGAAGCACCGGGCGCTCGTTCGTTCACCTGAGGGGGCTGACGGGGGCTGTCGGGGGCAGCCAGGTGCGGGAGCGGGAATTCACCTCAGGTGGCTCTCAAGGGCAGCCACGTAGGGGAACGGGAAGCGCCGGGGCTCGTTCGTTCACCTCAGGGGGCTGTCGGGGGCAGCCAGGTAGGGGAGCGGGAATTCACCTCAGGGGGGTGAATTCTGAGCGGGAATTGACCTCAGGGGCTGTCAGGGGCTGTCGGGTGCGGGAAGCGCCGGGGCTCGTTCGTTCACCTGAGGGGGCTGCCGGGGGTGGGAGCGGGAAGCACCGGCGCTCGTTCGTTCACCTGAGGGGGCTGCAGCCGCGCGGGGCACCCCCGAGGGCAGAAGGGGGTGAAGCGGTTGCTGTGCCAAAGGTGCCCTGGGCGGGGTTTGCTCCCTCGCTCGTTGATTGCGCGTTTGTAGCTGAAATCAACAGTCCCCTCGGGGCCCGTGTGGCGCTGGGATTCGCTCCCATGGGCAAGGAACCAGCCGCGGGGTGCTTTGGATTCCCTGCCTTGGATGATTTGCAGGAGGTTAGTACAGTGGGTATTTGTCGAGTTCAAGTTACTAGAGAAAAAAAATACCGAACGACCCGCAAAGCTGTGTTCCAGCAAGTGTTATACTGGTAGTGGGCACGCAAAAGCGAGTATATGCAAATTGGAAATAAGCTTCAGGTGCAGGCGGAATGCTCGAGGTGGTTTCCATCGCTTAAGGGAGGCGTCTGCTGGAAAGAGAACCTGTGCCCAGAGCAGGAGAGAGGGGCAGGGTGTCACCCCTGGGACAAATGCACCCTGCCACTGGCTCTGGAACAGCTGACAGAAGCACCTGTTGCAGCAGTAGCTACTTAAACCAGGTTCTCAGCTCCTTGAACTGAAATATTAGTGCTGATTCTCAGATATTAGGGGTTGGAAGGGACCTAGAAGATCATCCAGTCCAACTCCCCTACCAGAGCAGGATCACCTAGACCAAGTCACCCAGGAACAGATGATGCAAGAAAATCTCTCCATTCTGTACACAGTATAAACTTTCTCTTACCCTATAAGGAAATAGAGGTGCATGTTCTAACAGAAAACGTTTTGTTCCTGCTGTGTATGTTTTAAAACACTGATGATAATATAGCAGTTTGCATAAATATGCTCATGAGTGAAGTTTATTCTGCTCAGAACCCCTGTATGAACAGTTCTCAAGGCATTACTATATGGTTTAGATTTCATACTCCAGTTTTGGGAGTTATTTGGAGGGGAGGGGTGAATATAAACACGTGCAGAGCATGAGATCTCAGTCTGATTTCTACTGTGCTGAAAGAAATATGTTTGTGACTGGTAGAGTTGTTGGAGCTGAATCAGCCCAACTGAGTTCTTGGCATGTGAACATGAAAATCTAGGTAGCCAGCTCTGCAAACTCTTTCATGTAAGATACCATTTGAGGTTGATATAATCCAGTCATTTCACAAAGCATCAAGTAGAAAAAGTACCTGATGGCTGTGCCTTCAGAAATCTCTGCTGTTGCTGACCAACACTGCTTGCTGAAGAATCCAATGTTGCCTTCAGTTGCACCTCACTGGGAAGAGCAATAAAGTAGGAGCTAGACAGCACACATGCAAAAAATTCCTCATTTTTCTCTGGTACCAGCTTTAATTATATTTCGACAAATGAGCTGATAGAGAAACCATTTCAGGTGTAATTTCAAGGATCTTTTAAGACATTTGCAGAAGAAAAAATACGTAATTACGTCTTATATTTTATTGATGTTTGTGCTGTATTCTCATTTCTCCTGTTAGCTCTTCTGAGGAACTGAGTTTGAAAGCTGCTCTTCTACATCACTGCAATCTATCTTCTCTTTGAGCCTTTCAACATCCATCATGCTACAACTGAAGGGGGCATGAAAAATTAATGATTTACTATATTTATAGGATTCTCCATTGTGAAGATGGTCAACTATGGAAAACATATTGCAATAATAGTCCAACAGCTTAATAAATTTAACCCTGAAAACCAGAGCGTGGAGGATTTCCTGAGTGAATCAGCTAAGATGTTGCAGGTACAGTAAGTTTCAGTTCATTTTACATAGTTTGCTTTGATTTACTATGTGATTTTAAACATGAAGAGATGAGGGAAGCCAGTGATGCTGTTGAGGCTGCTGTTGTCTGTGCATGGCATGTGTTACCCACTGCTGGAGCCCTGATTCCACACTGCCCTGCAGCACCAGAGCTGTGAAGTATCTTGCTATTGAAGACAGGCAGCTTTCAGTTCAATGTTCTAGAATCAGCTGTGAGTTGCTAGGTGGAGTAAGTGGGTCAAAGCAGTGGAGGAGCAGAACAGTCTTAGCAGCAGCATTCCAGAGAGCTGGACTGCTAGACAAAGCCTGCAGTAGTTAACCCAGGAAAGAGGTGTTTATTATCATTAAATGAACAGTTCTGAGGCACTACCTTAGAGCAGCCTGAGAGCACTGAAGTTTGGTTTTAGCATGGTTGAAATGAAGCTGACAACAAGAAGGAAATGTCACAGAGAGGCCAGCTTTAGACTGTAATTTAGGGTTTTTTTTGTGTACATGATAAATGGGAATATGTTATGCAAGGAAGTTGCATTTAGTCCTGAGGGGCTGAGTCTGAAAGGCACAATCAGTCTTGATCCAAGTATCCCTGTCAACCACCTTCCAGGGGCACAAGGCCATTCTTGTGGGAATCCTTGCAAAGTAAAGCAGTAAAAATGGCCAGTGAAGTGAGGCTAAGAAAAGGAGTGAAAGCAGGCAAACAAATGTCTGCTAACATGGGTTTACAATATGAATATATTAAAAAAAAAACAAAAAGAGGCATAAAATCCACAGGTTGAAGCTGTAGGGTGAAAATAGACTTGCTTTGCAAATGATGGCAAGAAGCAACTGGTAGATTTCCATACTAGATCATTCACTGAGAATTGATCTTGGTTGAATATTCTGCTCAAAATCCAACTTTTCTCTGTGCTGCTGCAAAGATGACACAATCCAGAGGTTTGCCTAGTAACCCTTCAGCAAGATTTTAATTTCTAGATGCTCTACTTTACTTATATATAAAATTACACAAATAATTAAAACCCCAAATAGATCATTGTTTGAAATAATCACAGTATGTTTGCTCTTCCACTGTGACTGAAGTGTCTCTGTTTTGGCAGCTTATCACCATACTGTAAAGGTTTTGGAATACTCTGCTTTGGCAGCAGTGAGGTCTGTCTGCACCATTGTATATATGAAGAGAGAATCTTCTTGTGATGGAAAAATAAATTTTTTCTCATTTTTAGAGAAATACAGATTAAATATGGTGAGAATTTTAAATTCCTGAGTAGTGGTAAATAAATAATTTGATTTCCTCTAACTCCAATGTTGTGATGAAAATGGGTCTAGAGGTGATTCTACATTAGACTCCTTTTCATGTCTGCAACATGTACATCATAAAAAGTTCTTTCTCTTTGTTGTTCTCAGTGAATATCAGATTTTGTTTTTCTTCCAGGAAGAAAACTGCACTTTTGACTTCTAATTTAGTTATTTCCAATCTTCATGTTGATTGTATTGTAAATTATGATGCCCTGGGTGTTCCTGCTCTGGCAGGGGGCTGGACTCAATGATCTCCAGAGGTCCCTTCCAGCCTCTGCCATTCTCTGATGTTCATAAAGTAATCTCAGGCTTGGTTTTTACTGCAGATATTTTGAAGAACAGAGGTTCATTAGTAATATGATGGGTGATTGCTAGTTGTAACAAACAAGCTTTCACCTCCAGTGATGCAGAAGCACATTATGTCCCTCAAACCTCCTAAAAACAAATAATAAGTGCAAATAAATGCTTTTGCTTCAGTCTCGTGACCTTGTTGCTATTAAAACAGAATTCAATTTGCATTATTCCGAGTAACACATTCACTTAAAATAATTCTTTATCTCTGTTAAATTATTAATATTTGCATTCAAACTTACATCTCTATTTCTGTTCTTCATTTGAATGCCCAGACAATTTCTCCTTGTTTATCTTCCTAAATGCTTTTTAATACTCCTTTCATCAGACTGATGCCCTCCAGATAATATCTTTGCTCTTGTGTACTACCCCCCCTTCTTTTTATTAAGCATTCTTCTATTCCATCTATCAGCAATGATCCATATGCAGAGGGATCCTTCAGCCAGTGTCTGTTGTACACAGGCATATCTTTCCATCAGGCTTTCTCTACAAATGGATTGCATCTGTTCATTGAAAAAGCAGATTGATTTTTACCTGGCTGAAGAACACCAGGCTTTTTCTCTTCCTTGTGACTGCAAGAATCAAGCTTCTGCTGTGATAACAAGAGACAGATGTTAACACAGAAGTTCCCAGGCAGTGTTTGTGCCTTTCTCTATACAAATAACTCAAAAATAATGTAATGTGGGATTATTTGATACAGTTGGTGGGGAAAAAAAATCCTATTAAGTTATACAAATCTAATTTGTATTATTATTCATTGACAAAAATGCAGATTAGGATCTTTCTAAGGAAAGGATGGAATCTGATTTTTCTGCAATGTCCTGCTCTTGTAATTTCATATTAAGTGCAAGGGAAAAGAGTGTTAACTGCACCTCTTCAAGGTGGTCAGCACCATCACAGGAAGATGAAAATACCAGCTTGTGCCTGCAACAGACACCATAAATATTAGAAGCAGGACACTCTCCTACTTGTATCCCAAGGTCCCAGGGGTTTTCCCCCCATTGAAAAGTCATTTTCCCTGACTTCAGAGGAGTGGCTTCTGGTGACTGATTCAAAACCCATGGAACTCAGCAGGAATCTCTTCTGCCATGTTGATGAGCCCCTTGGAGAGGACTAGCACTGATATCTGAGACACTCTAAATTAATCAGACAGCATCTGCAAAATGTGCATTTCATGCCTAGAAGTAGACAAGTTCAGTCCAGACTGTGACTCAGTTCTCTCAGGAGTGAAAGCTGGTTTATCTTTTAATCAAATATTATCTTCTTTCTGAAATGTTTGTTTCACCTTAAAGTAAATCCTTATCTGGGAAGCTCCAAGGGAGCACTGCTGATTTTCCTTTCCCTCCTTCCTCCCTCTCTCCAGAAACCAGAGCTTTTCTTTCTCTCCTTACCCATCCTGTTCTGATCTCTGGCCCATTGTAGCCATACACCCATGGTGCCTGGACCTTTAGGGATTTCTCCAAGGATGAAGGTAACACCAATCAGCACTTACACTACAGTCTATTTTTTCACAGGTTCATTCAGGATCATTTCAGACAGGAACAACCCTTTACAACTTAAACACTTGGGAATCAGACCATTCTGAAATTCAATGCCACAGAGAGGACATGTTCAGATATTTGTTTGGGAATGACACTGTCCACAGCACAGGTTTCCTCCTGGAAAAGCAAGCTCTTCATGAAACCTTCTCATGCTGTTGACTGTTAATCACTCATTGCTAAGAGCTCAGAGACCTCCAGTTTTCTTGGCATGAACTCCTGACATTTGCATATCAAATCCTTTTATCTAAATGGGGATGTCAGCAGATAAACTGGAAGTTTCACACTGGGGAAGGCCACATTTTCCTTAGCAAGGGCCATGGATTTGTAGAGTGCCCAGGTTTGATATCCTTACAAGTGCATCAGCCCTACCCAAGGCTGATTTTTGTTCCTTTTTGTGCACAACTGCCATTTTCTATCCAGCACACATTAATCCCTGTGAATTCTTTATGTCCACAGACTCCTCACGTGGCAGAAGAGCACTTTGTGTTGGACACACTAGCTGGATGCATAGAATATAAATCCTTATTGGATGTAGTTGTCAATGCCTTTTATGCTCAGGATGGGAGGTACTGCCTGAATTCTGAGTGTAATCTCTACAGAGGTAAGTGTTCTTGGGAACATCCAATGTGTTCACCACAACACCTGAAAAAAACACTATTTTATTCATGTAGGACTTCATTCTATTACATGTGAAGCTTTGTCATTGTGCCCAGTGCAGTATGAGGTACAGGACCTTTTCAGTGGCCTAAGGCCTGAAATTGGTATTTAGTTTGGGTTTCCAGACTGGAATTTTAACTACAAAAATGCTGCAGATTAGGAAAAAAGCACTGGTGGCTGGAAGAAGCATCTTGGAAGTTCAACCATCATCACTTCAAACAATGTTCTTCAGTGTTTTCTCTTGGTTCTCTTCTATGCCATCTAGTACCTCTGCCATTCAGGTGTGAAATTGATCTATACATCTATATATCCATATCTATATATCTATCTATATCTAAATATCTATATCTAATATAAGTGTATCTGCATTTTAAGAGCTACTAATTTCTAATGGAGATTCTGGTTGCTTCTGTCACCATCTGGAAAAGTATAGCAATCTCAAATAAGAAATGAAAGGGAACCTAAACTTTCAAGGATGAAATGAAGAGTGCATTGAGTTGATTCCAGATGGTAATGCTTCATTGTCTCCATTCCTCCAAAGCCATGTTTTTCAGTGTCTGGGGCACAGAAATTACACCTTTAAGCTGAGGGTTGCTATAATTGGATTATCAGGACTGGTCCACTCCAAAGCTTCCATTAGTCATAGGCAGAGAGTAGGGAAATTCTCCTTTATCAACAAGTTGAGAGTCTAAGCTCATTGGCTTACACTGTTTTAAGCTGCTTGTGATTCCCTTTGCCAAGCTGCACTGACACTTAAAGGATCAAAGCAGCTTATCAAGGCTGTTGCTATGTGTGAGCAGATTTCCCTGTAATAAAGCTTGCAGGAGATCAGTGTCTCTTCAGCATGTTGCTAGGCTAAAGCACAAGACTGAAGCCCAAGGATCCACTCAGCTGAAGCACACTGGTCAGGATTCACTGGCTTCTCAGCTCTCTGGTGGCAGCTCAGTACTGCAGTGCAATGGATCCAAGGGCATGTGGCCAAATGCAAGCTGCTCCAGGAGCTTGTAACTTGCATCAGGCCTGGATTTCCCACAGAAATCCACAACTGCAACGTTAGTTTATTCTAATGCTGAATAAAAATCAAGGTTGCAACATGTTCTGCAAAAATGGGCACTTGACCAAAAAAAACCAACAAAAAAGAAGGAAAATAAATCCCAGAAATAGAACATTTTTTAACTGTATGTTTATTTTTTAACAGATGAGTAGGTTTGCACTGCCTTGGACCTGACTCATGGACCAGAAAACTAATGTATATGAACCTTCATACCACAATTTCAGTGTCAAGCATTGGGCTGCCCAGCTTATAAACAATATTGAAGACTATTTAAAACTAAAGGAACAGAGAATTCTGAATATAAGCTATAGTTTTATCAGAATTTCCTGCAGCATTTTAAATCTATGTCTCTTTTATTAGTTATATGTTATCTGGCTACTTTTCAACTACAAGAGCTTGGTCTCCAGCACTTCAGCAGAATTGTGAAATCTCTAGACACTACAAAAATGCAAAAGGTAATGACAGGATTTAAAACCATAATTAATGATCTCTTCATTGTGTTTGATTAATCAGATTGCTTTTCTCCACTTTCAGGATAATTTTATTGAGAAATTAGTGTTTTTTTCTTTTACATTTAAAAAATAGTATTGATTTCTGTAGTTACACAGTGAGTATATTCAAAGATCAACTTAAAATGTATTTGATATCATCTGAGAAGGTAGGATAATCATATGATTTACAGCTCATTTGATTGACAGTTGTCCCTTTAACTTGCATTCTCACTCTTGGCTCTGCTCAGTCTTTCTTTGACTTTAGGCAGGAGAAGTTTCTTCTACATGCAATTAATTTATTTGCAGTTCCTGCTCTTAGTGTTCTTTTTTTTTCCTGAACCACCCACTACCACTTATATTACTGTATCTAGTGTCCTTCCATCACTTTTTCTCCTTCCCAGAAAACCAATGGCTGATTTTGAGCTGTGCATGTCCCAGTTAGCCCTTTACAACATCCCTGGAATGGCTGGCAAATGGAAACATGCCAGCAACATTCTGCCTGCCTCTTCCTCTCTGGGGTCACAGAACTGGGGCCACCAAAACTGATTTTAATGACATTTATAGAAATAGGAAAACCTTCTCTTTCAAAATGATTCTTAGAAGAGGGGCAGAGGAGAAAAAGGAGCAGAAATGCTCTCTCTGAAGTCTTGTTTTCTTGTGAAAATGGGCTAAAAATGTAATTACTGGTGGTCACCCCATGTTTTAAAGCACAGTCCAAAACCAGCATTTGGATAACAAATCCAGAATTCAAGAGATAGGCAAATTTTAGTAATTGAGACTGCAAAGTCTAAGGTTTGTCCTCATACTTTGAATGTCCATGTGGGTGCCAGTGTCTCTGCAATGCTTTGTAGGTGAGGGTGTCTGCATGGCATTTTAGACATGCTCTGTTCCCATTGTTTTGATGGCCTGACTGGGTTTTAGTCATCCCATTCAGACACAGAATGATCCATTTCATTAACAGTTGGAAAGAGCAGAGAAGTGGCTGGCAGAATTATCATAATCTGCTAGACAGACAAATCACTCTGTCTAAACTGCTCTGCCAGCCCCTCCTCTGGTAAACACTCCAGCCCCTGGATTGGATGCATCTTCAGCTGGTTCAGCTGGCAACACAACTCCCCCTCTTCATGCCAGGTAGTTGTTGATTCCATTCCCCAGGCTACATGGCTTAGCACCAGTGGATGTTCCATTGCAGATCATTTCTCCTTCTGATCATTTCTTCTTCTGACCAGATCCTTAGCACCATGGCACACAGGTTTTCTTCTCTTGCATTAGAAGGTTTTTGTCTCCCAAGTGATTGTATGAACCCACCTGCAGCAGTGGATTTAGAAGCAGCATTTGGTCCCCCCAGCAACAGATCAAACAGCAGAAGGCAGAGCTGCATCCTTAGCAACAGAAGGTATCAGAAATTTGGGATTCTCCTTCAGGATGCTGGATGATTATTGTGTCAGTTCAGCTGAGATGCAGAGAAATTACACACATATATTATACACACATATTTACTTAGAATAGATTGACTTTCATTTAAAAAAAATAATAAATTTCTGCACATCACAGGCTGAATGGTATTTTCTTGATCACAAGCACTACCTCAATCAACTTGTGTGAGCAGACCTTTGTCTGGAAGGGCTGCTTGATGGAATGCATTCCAATCAGCCAGAGGTGCCTTGTGATTGATGCATCTTCAAATATTTCCATTCAGGCAGAATAATAATAATAATAATAATAATAATAATGCTACCTGGTTAACACGTGTTCATCTGCCTGAAAACCAGAAGCTCTCATTCTGTAATGTTCAGAATACATACCAAAATTCTTCATGGTTGTATCATTTCAGATGTGTGGAATACACCCCAGTTCTGTAACTTTAGTGCAGTTTTTCACCTAAGAACTTAGCTATGCATTTCTAGCTCAAGCCTGCTTTTCTGTTCTATTATTCACATGCTATTCTTTTATGTTTGTTGTGAAACCTAAGGGTTTGTATGTTAGAGAAAACATACTGGTGAAATGAAAAGTTGAAGTAAATGGCTTTATAATTTCATAATTGCCTCGTAAAAAATGCAAAATAACTAGTATTTTCTGTTTAGCATTCAAGAACCTGCTTTGTTCTGTTTCATGTTCTAAGAGCAGTGAAGTCCTTTATAAACTTCTGAGATCTGCAAAGAAAAATCACTCCCTGAGCACTGGGTCTTGTAATTGCTGTTACAGAGAGGTGGGAATAGCAGGATAAGGAAGAAGCAGGACAAGATCAGCCTCATGGTGGACATGGGGGTAAAAAAAGTGGGGTCATACAATGGCAGAAGGAGCTGAGACCATGCTGGGACATTTCCCTCTACCTCAGGAGTCTCCAAATAGAATTTCTGTCTTCACAAAAACCCTTCTCAAGGGCTTCTTGCCTTCCTCATGTAAGGACTATGCCATAAGGACTACACCTTGGTGGTTAAACTGCACAGATCTGAAGTGCAGCAAGAGAGAAGGCATCAGCAGATGAAGAGAGGAGTGGAGAGGAACCTCCCAGCTTGGCTTTGCTGCTCCAGCAAATAGCTGTGGGTGTGGGCAGCCAAAATACCAGGGTTCTTGGGTGGAGGCTGCTTGGTATGGAATGGGGAAACACAACCTGCTGTTCCTTCCAGCTCTGCAAATGACTCTATGGATGTAAAGAGAATAGCAAATGTGGAAACTTCCCATTTTATTTGGGTTTTTTATTTAGGAATCTATAGAATCCTGTGGAACAATATGTTGAGAATGTTGGCAGGACATGTTTAAATTCTCACAAGCAAGGTATTCATTCAGCCCACCTGTGAAATGCACCACAAAACAGCCTTTAATTATACACCCTTGTCTTCTGTGAAGTGACATCTGGGAGCTCTGTGTTGCCATTTGCAATCCCTGCTTTGCCTGGAGAACTGTTCCAGGGCTGCATTCAAACCATTCTCCAATATGATGCACCTTGGGACTTAACCTTATTGCAGCATTTCTCTGGGGACTGTGAGTAAACCAGGAGTAAAATGCACATCCCAGTATTGATATGACACAGTTAATCATTCTCTGTACCTCCCAGGAGTAGATCAGAGCATTTATCAATCCCATAATTACCCATTTGTCTGAGTACAGTGTGAAATGTTAATACCCAGTAATTGCAGTGGGAGGCCTCAAGGGGTAGTAGCCAGCTCTTAAACACAGAAGCTCTTGCTTAGAGCTTCTTCTGCCTTCAAGAGGTAGCTGAGTTGCAAGTACTTGGTAAAAGATAGTAAAAGAAAAGAAGTGGAAGGTCTGGTGGAGGTCTTGTGTGTTTGGGAGAGCCAGGCAAGCCTCTGATGGACTAGGCTATCAAAGAGGAGCACTGAGGGCACAGAGCGGGGAGTTCAGGTGAAGGAAAGCCAGGGAATAGATTTGCAAATCACTACCCACAGGATTTCTGCATCTCTTAGCTCTCTGAATACTTAGACATCTGAAACTAACTTCACCCCTCAGGAGCTGCCTCATTTTAAAGATACCAGCTCATGTTCAGCCACCCCTGCACACACACTTGCTTACTTGGGTTTAAAAACAGGGGTTTTTAATAATAAATCTACAATTTCTATTAATAATAATTAATTTCTAATCTATAATTCCTACACCTGCTGAACAACTGGAACAAACACCTTGAGTCAAAGCTGAGTTGTTTCCAGCTGAATTATTCACACAGCTCTGAGCCACCTTGGGCCTGGCACCACATGTGAATTAAGAATCTCCTTGGTAAATGTCCAAAACTAAAAACTCAGTGCAGAGACCTGTGTGGAAACCAACCCAAGGCCTGCCTGATGCCAACTCTGAACTAATAAGCTCTGCAGTCTCCACCTGAAGCTTCTCAAGTGACTGCACACTGCTTGCCAGTGTCTCCTGGTGTCAGTATTGTTGAGTGTGGTTTTTTTTTCCCATTACTGGGATGATATCAGCATGATACTTGCTTTTCCAAGAATTGTAATGGGAAAGCTCAGGTTCAAGCTTGGAATTTATATTGAAATTATACTGAATCTGAGTGCCATTTTTCAAGAGCCTGTTTCAAAAGGCCATTTGAACAGTTTGAGTATTAGAAAGCCTCCTGACCTTCTGGTGAACTCCAGTGGAAAACAAAAATTCAAATGTTAGTTGGTATTTTTCCAGCATGTGGAACCCTACAATAGATGTGTGCCCAATTTCAGTCTTCTGGTTTAATGCAAACATGCCAATTAATTATATTTCAATAAAAGAAACCATCTTGTATATCAGTTACTACAGTTCTCAGCAGTTCTCTCTGCCCAGTTCCCAGGGAGCTGAGAGGAATTTAAGCAATAATTCAGGTGCAGTGCCTGACCTGACCTGTCTGTGGGCACCATGGCCCATCCAGCTATAGGTAACCAGGAGTTGATTGTGTATTACATGCTGAAACTATAATTATACTGAAATCAGTGTACTGTAGTAGTAGTTAATTTTGATTTTAAACTTCTATTTCACTATATTTGAGGAAAATTGAAGATGTATCATCATATCCCCATGTTGTAGCCCTGAGGCTATTTTAGGCTACTAAAAATCTGTCATTTACTAGTGTTTCACAGGCATGGGGCTGTCCTGACACAACCAAAAACCTACAAATTCTGAGCAACTTTGATCACAATTCCAGGGTAAAATACAAGCAAGTTTTCCAGCAGTGTTTGTAGTAAAAGCAGCTTTTTGTAGTGTTCAGCGTGCACATTTAAAAGAAACCATTTATTATTAGTTTCTTAGGTTCTTCTTCAATGCCTTGTATCTGAACACGTGGATCAAAGATGAATGGAGTCACTTCTACGATGCTCTGTATGTAAAGGAGAACTGGATTGATCCCCTGCTAAGGTAAGTGCTACTTAAGTAGCCTGTGGCCACCTCGAAGTTGAAAAGATGGGGAAATCATCCCCTGAAAGTTCAATTTGCTTTTGAAGTGTTTCTTCTATTGAAGTCATTCACAGCCCTTCTTGTCTTTGTGAGTCTGTAGTAATCACTTTTACTTACCCAGAGGCAAGGCTCTCTTATCACAAGTCCTTCCAGAGCTGTTGTACACTTGCTCCTCAGTGTCCCTGAACAGATCAAACACCACACTCTGAAAAAAACCCAGAAGGTTCAGGTTATTTTACAGATTTAGCCTCATGCCTCATAAGACACTTCAACATCTGTATGACATTAAGCAGCTGAAAAAAAAGATGTTTGACTTCCCTGAGCGTGGCTTTGAGCACGGATTTTATTTCTGCCAGTGGTCACACAATCCCTTCTGAGCAAATCAGATAAGCATGTAAACAAGGCTTTTGAATTTGCTATTTATTGACACAGTGACAGCATCATTGAGGAGTTGAAATGCCCTGAGGTGTATCCACAGTTGGGCAGGTGGTGTTACAGTGGCCAAACTGGAGCATTTTCATGGAGAAACAGCAGCTCTGCAGCCTGTTGTGTCACTTTTCACTCTCCATTTCACTCAGGACAGAGAACAGAGCTAGCACTGGTACAGCAAGGGTTTGCTATCACCATCCTCCTCACTGCAGTACAGATGGACCCAGGGGATGGCAAGCACTGTTAGCCTGAAATATGCTCCAATGTCAGCTGAAAAAGAGCTTGCCTCTAGTTCTGTCACATCAAAGTCAGGAAAATTAATCCTTTCATTCTATGGAGATGATGCCAAATAGCAAATATACAGTAAAGATTTGGCCTGCAGTACTCCAAGCTGCACCAGGGGAGGGGCAGACTGGGCAAGACAGAGCAGCCAGAGCCTGGCACAGGCTGCCCAGGGAGGGGTAGAGTGCCCAGCCCTGGGGGTGTTTCAGGGGTGTTTGGGTTTGAGGGCCATGGTTTAGGGGTGAACTGTGCAGAGCAGGGTGATGGTTGGACTGGGTGAAAGTACTGGAAGTAGTAAAAATGAGTTGTACAAGAACACTGCAGAACATTTGGGTACTGGGTTTGAAGCTTCCTCCAGGGGGCTGGGATACACTGATGAGGTTCATCAGTTCAGTAGCTGAAATTCTTGTAAATATATCTTTATATTCCTCTTTATATTCTGATGTCATTGAGGTTAACATGAAGAGTCCTATTTATTTTAATGGAGCTGCATTACTGGCAGAGGTTACTTGGAAGCCTCATCCCATAATGACAGGACTGGCTAAAGCTACAGCCACATAAACAACTTTCTGTAAATCAGCCTGGTCAGCTGCTTTTTAAGTTCTGGGCAAGCTCCACTGTATGTGGAATTCATAGGGAGAAGGAATAAATGACATGAAACTATCACCAGAATTAACCCTGTGCCAAGCTGTCTTCCCCTGAATTCAGCACCTCTCATTCCTTGGAAGAAGTCTGAACCTTCATCCAAGCCCAAATCCAGAGAAATCAAAATCAGCTTGATTTACAGAATTTGCAGCACTGCCAGCCTGACATGCTGTAAGTTTATATGAAAGGAAAAAGAAATCAGAAATAACATTTAAAAATCTGTTTTTATTTGAAGATGGCAGCCAAAAGTGCAGCAGCTGATTGAACAGCTCACAGATAAATTAAATAATCCTACCACCACCATCAAGCCTTCAAAGGTCACTCAGCCAAAAGAATTTAACCTGACTGCACCCAAACCCCGTGCCATTCCTGTACCTCTGCCAATGCCAGCCCTGCAAAAGAGGCCACCTGTGAGTTTCTTATCCTTTGAGGCATAGTAAGTCTTGTGGGTGTCTGTGCACAGTCGTGGGAGGGGAGTTAACAATCTCTTTTAAAGTAATTGTAGAAAACCTTCAACCTGTGTCAGAACAACAAAGAGTTTTGTAATTGTATTGGTGAAGATCAGAGTGCTGAAAAAACCCAACAAATTCCTTTCATTTCAGTGATCTCGTGTAAGCAAAACAAGGTAAGCAAGGAAAATATTCAGTTGCCATAATAGTTGGTTTGTGACTTTTGGAGGTAGAACTATCCAGTGGGTACAAAGTCATGACAGCATTGATCCAAGTGTTCTAGTAGTCCTTGGGTTTGTGAGAGGTTTGCTTTGGATAATGCACTGAAGCAGAAGAGAAAACATTCAAAGAAAATCTTTTTATAAATTTAAGATATTTTTTTTTTTGTAGATGAACTCTCATTAAAAGAAATGGCAAAGCAAATTCACTGGAGATGGTTTGCAGCTCACTCTTGAGAGTGGAATGTTATGCCTTTCTAGTTGTATTAATGTTGAATTTCTAAGGTTTTTATGTTTATTGCTCACATATAAATGAGACTAGATTTATCTTTGATTTTCTACTCTTTTATTTTCCTCCTTGTCTTAGGTTTTGATTCAGATACACTGGTGCAAATACACTTTTGGTTTTAATTCAGTTCACTGGGGTCAGGCAAACAGGATTTGGGATCAAGCTGCTTTGACTACCTTAATTAAGAGTCCCCAAAACATCTATATTGAAATACAGTGGGAAGTTATATTTTTGGGCATTATCTGCCACCTTGTATTAGCACTTCTGGTTAAGGGACAGATGTATTGAATGCACTTAGAAACCTTTTACATCTTAGGATGGCAGAGCAATTTAATGGCAGTGTGTTAGACAGTTAATGGGATTTTACATTGAAACAGCTTTAAACCAGCCTCTGAAAAACTGCATTTAATAACTGTTTAATCAGAATAGGAATGAGTCACATTGCTGTCATTTTAGTACCTTTATGCTGTGCAGTCCCTCCTAGAATCCAATCTGCTTTAATGTGGATGCATTATTGAAGTTCATTTGTGTTGTTAGGATTGCACTAAATTTGGTTTACATTTTGGCCAAGCCTGCACACTTAAAAGCTTGTGTGAATTCCAGCTCATTAGTGCAGCAGACACATATGTTGTGTTCATTTCTCTACCTACCTCAGCAAATGAAGCTTCATTTAATTTGCCATATTGTTTGCCAGTACCACCACTTTAGAACAGAGGCTGACAAGACAGCCCAGCTGGCAAGAAAGAGAAGAGTGAGAGCAGACCATGGTTTGGCTCCTGTGTGGTGGAGAGTTTATCAGATTTGCCCTTTTTTTCCTCATGCTTCTCATACATCTGTCAAAGAACTTGTCATGGGGTGTCTGAGCAGGGACTGTTCCAGCCCCAGTTACTGCTCAACCTGTCTGGCTTTTGAGCAGTGACCACTGCTAAACTGTTGCATCCTTATTAGAGGTGTGAAATTAGTTCACTGCCATGAACAGGATTATTAGTGTAGGTGTTTCTTTCTGCTAGGTTGCATGATATTCTATAGCAAAGGATGCAGACACATCCTTAAACCTGGTAACATGCAAAATGATTGGGACACATTTATTTTCCTTGGATATCTTGGCCTTGAGTTACAAATAAAATCCATTCTTTTAATATCACCACTGTACTAGAGTGATACAGTTATGCAACTCTTCTATTTTTAGATTTTCTGTAAACAAATAATGTAGTTAATGTAGTTTAAAAAAAAAAATAAAAAGGCCACACTGAGATGTTATTGTAACATCAGCCAAATTTAGTGTATTTTTTAGATGTTTTCCTTATCATTTCAGCTGTGGTTCATGAGTGGAGTTGCTATTTTTGATAACAATTACATTGGGTGAATTCATTTTGCCAGTACAGAGGATTTTGTTTGCAAATATATAGACTCAATATTTATCTTCTTGATCTTGTGATGGATCAAAAGAGAAGCTCTTAATACAACAGCCTTGCATTAACTTGCCTTTGTCCATCTTGCAACAGTAACTTCAAAAAAAGAAGAAGAGTGGTGTCTACTGAAGTTCAAAGATTATTCATTCTGTTTTCCCTTCAACTTCTTGTGGTACCTACTCCCTAAATAAACCTCTGCTAAAATAATACCCAGACAGCACAGGTGAGCCTGGCCACTGGCTGGAGAGGAAAAGCAAGGTTGGTGTCTCACAGCAGGATGAAGTATGCACAGTTTGGCCTTTTTGAGCTCTCAATTGCTGGGTTTTACAATTTACAGTGACTTATTCATTCTCTTCCAGCCACTGGGTAATTGCTCTTCTGTCTGTCTGTCTGACTGGCACTTGTCACTGTGGTATCTGGGGGCTACATCACAAGCTAAGATCATTTTTGAAACAGAACTGACTGAAAAATCTCCTTAAATTACTCTGAATAACTGTAGCAGCTTCTGAGGAGAGATTTTCAGTTTACCCTGGCAGATGAGTAAAGCACATGACTGGGAAAAAGAGTGAAATAAACTGATATTCTGCCTGTGCAACCCTTTGCCAGTCCTCTGGGCTTTCATTTCTTCATCCTTAAAAGCATAATAAAAGCCATTAGATATTACTGGGAAACAGTTTCAGTTCACTTAAAGAGCTCACAGAAATACTTGAGCACTCTCACCACTGCTTTTAATTGCTTGCTTATTCTGCTTGTGCATTTGTTTTGGCAAACAGCAAAGGCAGTGTAAAGCACATCCCTTGGCAGTAACTGTGCCCACGGGGTGTTGTCAGTGCTGCAGAACACTCTGCCAACTTCACACACTGCAGTTAGGAACCCTGAGCTGAAAAGTGAATCACTGAACAGAATCCTATGGTAGAAGTGTGTGTGCTTTGGGGTTTTTGTCCTGCAAGAAGATGTCACTTGGAATGTTTTAAACTGTAGAGTTTATTGCCTTTTAATACAGGTTCCTCCAAGCACATACAAACCTCCCAAAGAAAGAAAGCAGCTAGAGGAAATCAAAACCAAGAACCACCAAAAAGCCAGAGTAAGTGTATTCTGGTTTTATTTCTACTCTTTCCTTCCTTCTCATCTCTTTGGCTTTTGCTGTTATTTTCCATTTGCACAAGTCTTAGAACTTTTGGAATGTATTTACTTTTGCCCCTAGTAGCTCCCAGCTCTTTCACTAGTCATGAAGCTCTGTCCTATCACCCTTTTTCTATCTTATTATTAATTGCCTTAGACAAACTCCACCTTTTAATCACTGTACAAGCAGTGTTGTTACGCAAGCAACCATGTAAGGTGGCAGAGACATGATTACCTCTCTTCAGAAGCTGGAAATAGTCTGATGGCTGTTATACTCCCACAGGGTATTTAAGGTATTCACTTAATAATAAACCCTCCAAAATAGAAAATGTTCAATATTTTTATTTTCTATAGCAACTGATAAATAACCACATATAATCACTCTCTGCTTTCAACTAGCAGCAGATGCTTTATTTTGTGCAGACTCCATGCTCTTCCCTTCAGCAGGCTGAGAGAGTGGGAAATCATAATGATTTGTAAAAAAGCAGAGTACATGGTCTGTGTGTTAAGAGAGCAGGAGAAGGGAGGGCCTGGAGAAACAAAGAAACAGATCTAGGTATTTGATCCAGACTTGTGATAGGAATCCTGTTCAATGAGTTAGCTCCTATCAGAGTTAAAGCAGATTGGTGTTGTCTTCCCCTAGGAAGGGAACTAATTAAATGTCAGCTTGCAGTTTCTTTCTTCCTCCTCACGCTGCAATCACCATATCCAATCGAATAACAGCACCAGCTGGATAAAAGGCATTGCTATTTGACTCCTTTTTATCTGCACCTCCCCACCCCCAGTCTCAAATGCCTTCCTCCAGCTTTCACTAGCCAGTTCAGGTCCATTTATCACTGCTCTGGGCTCTCCTGGTGTCCTTGTGAAAGGGACATTGCCTTCAGCTCCCAAAGCACACTCACTGCTTTCACGTGTCAGAGATTCTATGGGATAAACTCTGCATTCCTCCTGCCAGCCCATCTCATTACCTAGGCTTGGGATTTCCTCACAAACCAACACAACAGCAGTTTTTATCCTTTTGCTATTCCCACACTGTGGAGAAAGCACACCCCTGTTTATCTGCAGGCTTGTTTGCATGCACAGACTTCCCAAGTTTCTACGTAAGAAAAGCAAGATATCCCAGTGCCCACAGTGTCAAAAATCTATGGCAAGTATAAAATCACTTAACAAGCAGCCACATTCTTCAGTGGAGAAAATACATGAAGACAAGGAACAAAAGAAAACCACCACAGAAATTACAGCTGCAATAACAGCAGTTTTTGTGCCTCTGGAATGTTATAAAAGGCATCCAAAGCATTCACAAAGGTCAGTTCCCTAGACTGCTTGCTAAACAACCCAAAATGTTGGGTCCTAAAAGAAACATGCATTAAAAATGCCATTTGTTTCCTAGCATTTCTGCTGCTGTAAGTGGCTGAGCATCCCTAGGAAGGAGTGAGAACACTGGGAGCCACACTGCAGACAGCTATGGAAGCACTGATGTTCTGGACAGCTGCTGTCTCACAGCTTTGAGATTTGGGTTACAACCAGAAGAAGCATCCTACAAACTAGAAATGTGGCTGCTTGTAGTTGCCCCATGAAAAAAAGCCAGATGGAATTACTTCTAGTTGTGTGCCCACTGGAGCAACCCTTGGTGCTCAGCTCCCCTGATCATCATCTGGTTTAACTCAAAAAACTATTCTAACTATGTAGAAAAGCAAGGTGTGCCTATGTCAGATCTTCAATCAGGACTGAAATTCATAGACACTGCCAAGCTTTCATTCATTGGAAACAAATGAGTGTCCTGGTGGGGGCTGCAAGGCTTTCCAGGATGGAAAATGTCATTGAAGTGAACTGTTCTCTAAGCTAGTTGCTTTCATTTTAGGATCTGCTGCTGAAAGCAAATGCCAACCAGTTCAGGTGTGCAACTGTGAAGTCTCAAAAGAGAGAGGTATGCTGCAAAATATTTCATGACTTAAAAATCCCCCCCTCTGAAGATGAAAAAATGGCTGGAGTATTTAAAGATATCTCCAATTATTTGAAAAGAAATGGTTTCTTTGGAGTTAGGAATGATGTGCTATCATTTATAGCTGTCATTTCACACCCATAAGCTAACATTTGGATGCATAATGCACAGGCCTCTTTTCTTATACTCCTGGTGATTATTATTCTCCTTATTTTGAGACAAAGAGCCTTCCTGTGATACTGCTCCAACAAGTCTCCAAACTGGCAGCATTTCTCTAAACCCACATATTATTTTTCCATTAACTTTTATGCCACAGAGCAGCCAAGCTGAGGGGGTAACAGTCCCAGTCCTCCAGAATTCTTGCTCTGGTTGATTCCCAGTTCACAGCTATGTCCCCAAATTAAGTGTGTAATATATTCATTTCAGTGCCACATCTGCATATTGTGTTCACTGTGCTCATCCCCACGGTGCCAGCCAATTTCACATCAGTATCTAGAGCTGACACCATAAAATTAAATTAATAAACATCAGTGGGATTTTACCACTATTTAATAATTCATGAAGTATGCTTTGGCACCTTATTTTGTCTTCCCAGTATCTGTTTTAGTTAAGAGTTGAATATATTCATAGATATAGGTAGTATTTGATAGTCAAAATATCACTGTTATTTTCAGCATTATTTTAGTCAAGAAATGTTAGTTAATATTTGGACATAGTGGTCAATGGATATGAAATATTTCCACTCAGTTGGGTGCACATAGAAAGTTTCTGTGGATATAATCATTCCAAAATACATCACATTTGTTACTCTAGAAATATATTCAAGTGGATTTTGGTAAATATCTAGTATTTTTGGATGATTATCTGCCTCTGAAATGAATGTATTTGTTGTTTGAACTGCAGAACACACGTGAGAGTATGAAGAGCAAACCAGCTTTCCAGGCTCAGAAGATTCAAGGCAAGGTGAGTAACCTTTAGGGTTCTGTTGTCAGGTGGACTTGAGAACTCTGGAGTGAAAACCACACATGGAGACTCGACTGGAATCCACGTTTTGTGCAAGGTGGTGAAGACTGAGAAGAGTTCACAGGAGGTAGGGGGGAAAAATGATTTGAGAATTCAAGGGATAGAAGCATCTTGTGCCTGTAAATCAGTGTTTCCAAAAGGGATCCTGAGGACTGCTGACAGTCATTCCAGCTCAGGACTGACACACAGCACACACTCAGTCTGGATGTCTGTCTTCTTAGGATATAGAAGGTTATCTCCTAAGGTTTATCCAAGAGATATAAATACAATTATTATCTCTTCACAAATTAATGAAATTATACAACATTCTATCCAACTAGTATTTTCCTCTTTTCAGAACACCCACAGTATAGTAAATACTTTTTTTCATTCCAGACACATTTATTATAAGCAGCAGCCATTATTTCTCATCACTGTTACAACATATGTATTCATCCTTTTCATGGGAAGAACAAGAGTACAAATGCATCATCACTCTCAATGTGTCTCTTGCTCACATCAGCCCTTCCTCTTTACATATTTATTGGTTTTGGTGAGCTNATAAATATTCTAATAATATAAAGAAGACTTTGAGAAGATGAGAAGCAGCCCAAAAGGAAGGAAGGATATCATTAGGCATTAAGAAGAGTAAGTACAGTGAGTCAAACAAAAGAAATCAAATACATTGTTTGGGGCTCTTTTCCTAATTTCATCATTTTGTCAAGAACCAAACAGGTAATTAATTTTTGTTTATCTGTGTGGAGAACACAGTCATTGTACTAGTGAATTTCTGGGTGATAGCATGTGTCTGTAATCCTCAACCCAGCCAATGAAGAGAAATGAGAAACCATCCTTTTTCCAGTTAGCTGCTGTGTTCCAGGAGCCTGCAGTACCTAGCAGTACATAGCTTGAGTGCCTCTGCACATCTCTTTCCCAGCCACTCATTAAGCTGTTAATTTGGAATGTAAAGACATGTTTGGATTCTAAACACAGAACTTGTCTGGATTTAGGTCAAATGTGTCATGACTAAGCTTTGTTCTGTGCAGAANTATTGTGTGTTCATTAGGAGGCAATAGTGAATACATTTTTTTTTCCATGAGAATTACAATGTTCTGCTTATCTTATTTTTTCATGTAAAATGCTTATCTTCATTTTCTTATTAAAAAAAAAAAAAAGGAAGATATCTCACTACAGGAAGAGAATGAGTAAAATTCTACTCAGTTACTTATATTTGTTTGCATATATCTTGGGGTTCCTAGTAAGGGCTGTCATATATAAGTGTAGTGTATAAAATACAGGCTACANCTTGTCTGGATTTAGGTCAAATGTGTCATGACTAAGCTTTGTTCTGTGCAGAAATGATCCCAGCTCTCACCCCAGCAATGCTGCTTTGCCTCAGTTCAGATCAGGTCTCTCACATGTGCCTGCAAAGGTGATGGATGTTTTCTGAGTAACCTACTTGTGCAGGGAACATTTTTAACTGGCAGAGACATTGTCCTCAGTATTTAGAGCTTGTCTGGGAGTTAGTCCTCAGGCAGTACTTTGAGGAACTGCAGAGCAGCCACACCATCTAGTCCAAGTGACACTGGGAAGGGCACTTCCACTATCTGGAAAATGGATATGGCAATTGGAGATGCCAGTTGTCCTAACAACATTTTGAACTTATAATAGCAATTCTTTGTAAAACCCTTCTGAGACCTTCCTATGGCTGGTGCTGCTAATATTTTACTGTAATGGTTTTGAACTAACTTACCATCTCTCAGAGCAGCAGTTTCTTTTCTTTGTCCAGAGCAGAAGGAATCCCTGCACACCCTGTATCTTAGCCCTGGAAAAAAAAAAAAAAAAAAAAAAAGAAAGAAAGGGAGTGAACACATTCTATGGGATTTGACATGGTCCAAGAGTGATTACAAATTTATAATCCACTTGGGGGACTTTGCTGATTTCTTAAGCAGCTTGAGTGGTTTATGAACAGCATGCAATTTCATTGTGAATGTCAGATTAATGCTAGATGAATGCTTTAAGCAAAATTTATGCTGTCTTAGGTCGATTTATTTAACCCATTGAAATGTGTTTATACTCTGCTTTACGTTGCTAACTGTGGAATGAATGCACGTTCCCTTTCCTGACAGGCTGACAGCGTCGCCATCAAGTTAAATGCCGCAGCTATTTTAAGAGAGAGTGCCCTCTATCAGCGGAAAACAGAACAGGAGCTCAGGAGGTACCACACTGCTCCCTCAGGTTACTTCACATCCCTCCGAACAGAGTCATTCACGTTTCAAAGGATTACATTCAGAACGAACTAAATGAATTAATCTGTCGCCAGGAATTGGGTATCTGTTCTAGAAACAGTCAGCTAATACGAAGTGGGCCGAAATGAAGGTCTAAAGTCACTGTTTCACTGTGGGTGCCACACAGGGGGTGTTCTGCTTTAGCAGTCTAAAGTCCACTCTGGCAGGGAAAAATGTTTCCCTCCTGCCCAGGCTGCCCTGGAGCAGCTGAACCCATCCCCTCTGCTCCTGTCACTGTGAGCAGAGCCCAGCACCAGCCTCTCTGCAATGCTGGCAGGGGCTGGAGAGTGATGAGGGCTCCCCTCAGCCTCCTCTTCCTCACACTCCACACTCCCAGCTCCTTCAGTCTCCATCAGATTGATCCCCCAGCCCCTTCCCCAGCTCTGTTCCCTCCTGTGACAAAAGGGCTCCCTGTACTGGTTTTCACTGGACTTTAGGGAGAGTGATTCCTAAGCAGCCACTGCAGGCTGTATTCTCTCACTGGAATTACAGAACATATTCACTAATAATTTCAACACAGATAAAACCTGTATCATGTCATCTTGGTTTAGTATTATTTCTAATCCATGTGGCTTAGGAGGCTGAGCATTAAATAATGTTACCATTCTTGGAATGACTGCCTGAGGAGGTTGCATTTAGTCCTGGGACCTAGCAAATTTTGGTGTATGGATCAGGATTTTAGCAGCAGGATAATACCCATCACTCAAATTCTGTTATCAGTTATGTATGTATATTGAGATTATTTTGTCCTACACATGACAGTGCTCACTCTGGCACAATGTTGTTCCATTCAGCAAAGGAATAGGTTTTCCCTGCAACTATACACTACTTTTTATTAATGAGTTTTAATCTTCAGCTGCATTTAGCACACAACAGATACATGTGTATGCACTGGGGAGCAGCAGTGAGGTGCAATTCACTGCATTTTAGTTCCTGGCTTGTTCACTCCTCTGCTGCAGGACTTGGATGGGCCTGCCCTGAGGATTTACTATTCTTTTCTCAAAATTATTCTTTTAAAATAGAATATTTTTTGTAGAAAATATTCATTTTCTCACAAAAAGGCAGAATGTGGCTTTGCTTAATAACTGAACAGTTCTTTGCTTCATTACAGCAATATTATTTCATTGACAAAATAAAAACCAAATTAGGCAGAAAAAAGTTATTTCTTCTTTCTACCTCTAAACAAAGTAATCCTCTGAAAAAATGTACATAATTTCAGCCTGATTCTCCCTGCTTCTCATGAGAATCCATAGGTAGCTAAAGTTTGCCCTCTCTTGGGGCTTTCTTTTACTGAAAACTCAGGTCCTCATGCTCTTTCTTCCACCCAGGCTTCCTGCACAGCAGGAACACCCCTTAAGCTGGAATTAAACTGTAGCTGCCCAATGGCTTTGTGATGCCTGTCTCTTTCCTCTGCAAACACCTTCTGTCCAGCCAACTCCCAGCAATGTCTTCTGAAGCAAGGCAGGGCTGCAGAGGCAGATCCTCAGACTATCTCACCCTTTCTTCTCCCCTGCAGAATTGACAACCTGCTAAGAGGGGCTGGAGATCCATCTGAATTCTTGGAATGGCAAAAACAGATGCGTGGAAGAGATCTGGAAGAACATCTGGCTGAAATCGAGTGTAGGAGGCTTCAAGGGAAACTAAGTCATGAAGAGGCAATTCTAGCTCATCAGAATGTCATTCAGGAGAATAAGAAGAAAGCTGATGTGATGAGAGGAGAGGTAATGCACACAGCACTGCTCAAATCTGCCTACATTCAAGCAGGGAAAAGCACACCACAGATGATAACTAGCATAAGAAAGTGTAAAAAGTTCTGTACTGTCTTTTTACTCACTGGAATCTGCAAACAAAGGAAAAATAGTGCTATAAATTCCACATATTTGAATTGATTGAGAACACTTACAAAGGAAATGGAATAAAACAGAAGGTTAAAGCATTCTCAGTTATATTCATCTCGTGCATATCCTTTTTGAGCAGATACTAAGAACAATTTGCAATGAAATCACCAATATATGACTAATTTCATTACACTGTTAAAATGAGAGCCACAAATATGAAATAATTTGTTTTCTTAAACAGATACAATTCAATTGGCCACATTATCTGACATGCTTACATCTCTCCTGGGGGTACATTCAGAGAACCCTCCTGGGATCTATAGATGTGGAAAATGGGTATTTATGCCAGGAAGTATTTTCACTCAGCTTCTGATCTGGCAAATCAGAGTTTCCCAAAAGCACTGCTAGATCTTTTCATTTTTTGCCCAAGCTCACATTGCAATTTTCCAGTGCTTTTCCTGGAAACCAAACAAGGCATCAAGCAATAACTAGTACTATGAGTTTAAAATGCACCTCCCCTGGTGCAACCAGTAACTAAGTGAACCCTGCTGTGTACAACTAAGTGTGGTGTAATTGTTCACACTCATTCCAGAGTTATTGTAATTATTATCTTCACCTCCATTTCAGAGGATATATGTTTTATTTGTTACCAGAAATATCCAAATATATGTGGACTTGGGGATGTGCAAATCAGACTTGCTCTAACCTGACAGATTCCAGGCAGCTTAGGCCCAAGAGGATATGACTTAGGCCCTAGAAGATTCTTCAGGCACACAACCAGCTGTGTATTAGATTCCCACTCTTCTTGATCTCTCACAACCAGATCCAGAGATGGCTTTTTTATTTTGGTCTGCTTTTAGAAACACACATGAGGGAATCCTAGAAAACAGCAGTGCAGAAGTTCTGGGTGTTGTGGGTAAATAAAACAGAGCAGAACTTCAATCTATGTCCCTTGCTACTTTTGTGGATGATGTAACACTTAGAATCCAGTTGTCCTCACCTTGCTTCTATGATTTGAGGTGCTCAGATCAAGCAGAAGTTGTATTCTTCTGTGTGTTTGGGATTTAGAAAGCTGAGCTGATGCACCAGTATGCAGAGCAACGTCTCCAGGAACAGAAAGAAATGAGAGAGCTGGTGGAGCAGGTGGTGGAAGGCCACAAGAATGCAAAGCAAGCAAAAATCAAGCTCCAGAAATACAAACAGCAAATAGGTATTTGTATATTGCCAGAAAAAAAAAAAAGAGATGATGCCAAATGTCCCCAGATTAGTTAGTTTTTCTTTTAGTGGGCCACTTACAACTCTTACAGAAGGGGAGGTGGAGGGAAAGCTCCAGGCTCTACATTCCCATGATTGCATGAAGATAAAATCCAGTGATAAGTTTGTAATGGGTAGATCAGAAATACTGGTCATGGGAATTATTCTTTGTTTAAAGGGAAGAAATACAGCCCTAAAGCTCTGCAAGTAGTTTCCCTTCTCTCTAAAAGCAGCATATGTGAATGACTCTACTTTTTGTCACAACCAAGTTAGGAAGCTCAGATTCTTGTGATTCATGTCTTTGAGGGTTTGCCTAGCAACCACTCTGAGAGAACCACAGCTCCAGATGATTGTCTTCTCCAGACAAGACAGTCCAGAGAAGACTGGAGCTAAGAAAAGCCATTACCTGGAAGAACAGTTTCACTGATAGACCTTGGAGGCTGGAAAAGCCCCTTGGGATCACCAACCATCACCCTGCTCTGCACAGGTCACCCCTGAACCATGTCCCTCACACCCACATCCAATATACAGCTTGGGAAACGAGGAATATTTGCTATTGTACAATGTCCTTTTATTAAATACAATATGCACTAACTAGAACAGAACTTACACAGCAGTAATTCCAAGTCTGTGCATGCAGACAGTATGTTTATGTGCTGAAATGAGAGATAGTGAAGGTGGGAAGGACTCATTTGTTTCCTTAATTGTTCCTCCCACCAATGCCAGACTGTTCCAAAGTACCTTTGGATCAGTGTTATTCTCATTATTCACAAATGCATATGAATTTTCCTCCAGATGGACTGCTTGTTAAAATCTGCAACCAGCTAATAGAGATGAGTTTTCTTTCAGTTCAGGAAGTTTGTGAAGAAAACAGAGAACTTCTTCGTCAAGCTTTAGAGGAAGAGGAGGAGAAGCTGAGGAAAAAATATGAATTAATTCAACAAATAAGAGCTATTGAGTCTTTACCAAGCTTCAGACACAAGTTCATTGATCTAACAGAGGTAAGGAAAAATAACTGGCTTTCCATAAAGGTTTATAAAATGACAGTGTTGACAGGAAGAATATTGTGATAGTAAATTAAATCTTAGTCCCCTTGAATTTTGCCAATAGAATTTGGGTTTCCCAATCTCTTTCCAGAAGAGACTGGCAAGGCTTTCAACATGTTCTGTCTTAACAAGTCCACAGATCTGTCTGTCCTGGGTAAAGACTGAACTGAATAAACACAAAGTTTGCTGCATTCATGTTGCAGTGATGATTACCATGGTAATTAGCAAAATTCCTTTTCTTTGCTTTCAAAGCATTCATGTGCATGGCAGAGATTGTTAAGAGAACCCAAAACCTGCTGAGCTGTTCAGCATGTAGTGTGCAAATGACCTGTGTGCTTAAATCTATGGGAGATGGATCCCAAAGTTCTGGAACTCACACATGAGTGATGCACAGAACTGATATTGCTGGGACTGGGCTTTGCAGTGGCTCAGGCAGTCAGATCCACTACCTCAGAAAATACTTCTCCATTTTTCTTATCCCCACTGAAAGGAGAATAACACAGAATAATATAAAATGACACTAGCAACTTGGAAAAGAATCCTTTTGGGTTTTTTTTTCTTTCATAAGTATTCAAACGAAGATCACAAACTGAAACCCATCCATGGCTAGTCAGCAGAAATCACAGAAGGAACAAGTCTTCCCACCACGTGGCTGTTGGAACAGTCAATATGATGCTTTGGTTTTATCTCCTGCTCCTCTGAACAGAGCTGAGCCACTTATTGATTCCAGAGCTCCTGTCTTTGCAGCCACCAGCTAAATCCCCCTCTCATTTGTTGGATTATAGAGTATTTTTGATGTTAAAGTGTGAAAGTGTGAACAAGAATAAAATCAGCTCCCCAGATGTCCCATTTACTGTCTCTGGTTGCTGCAGCCATCACTTCTCCTCTTCTTTCCCAGCCAAAGAAGGCATTCTTTGGGATTAAATCCCACCCAGAGTGTCAGCAGAGCAGGAGGCAGGTTAGCATCTTGAATTCCTGCACCCATCACATCCATGATGACATTCCATGGTGCAAGCTGTATGCCAGAGCTGTGTCAAGACAGACAAAAGAACATTTGTTGGGGTGAAATGGGTTGAATTTTGCAAAGAAAGCTACACAGAAGCTCAGAATTAGTGTGTGTTTGTGAAAGTTTTCCATCTATGCAGACATAGAGATGTGTGGATATAAAGGGAGAGCAAGGGCCAAAATCCTCCTGTGCTCACACGTGTGCTGAGGAATTACCTGTTTTATAGAAAGTAAGGTGAGTTGCTTGATGAGCTTTATGCTTTTGCACATACAGACACTTGGAATTAACAGCTCAGGGGCTCCCTGTATTTCCGGAAGCCAAAATACATTCACCATGAACTGGAAGAGAATGAGAATATGCTGGTTTTAGTCCCCTGCTGTCCCCTGGTGTCTGCAGTGTCCTTCCAACGTGTGCTTGCTGTTCCCCAGACCGGTGGCCATGGCTTTCTCTGTGAGATGTCCATCCTGGAGCTGCGGGAACGCCTCGCTCTGCTCAGAGAGGCACAGAAGGCAGCAGAGGAAGAGAAGAGAGAGCAGATCATGCAGGAAAAACAAGCCAAGGAACAACTTCTTCTAGACAAACTGGACCAGATTTCCCAGTTCAGAGCAGAACTTGGGCGAGCAGCTGCTCTCAAGTCAGTATCAAGCAGCATGTGAGGCGTTGAAACCTTGGTGATGTTTTGCTGGCCCCTTGAGGAGAAAAACAAGGAGAGAGCAAAACACTGCCTGGTTTGATTGAGAAAGCCTTTTGTCAAGGCTTACACTGGGGCCAGGATTCCCTTCTCAGTCTTGAAAATAATTTGCATCAGATTCAACACATTTTTTCCATCATTTATGGTTAAAGAGACTCTGTGGGCTCGTGTTGACAGTATTGCCCTAGGATTCAGAGCCAATATATACACTGAGAAAGGAATTCTGCCTTTTTTTCTGCTCCTTTGCAGCTAATCAGAAGCAATTTGATGATGTTAGAATTGTTCTAGCTTGCCACTTGAGGTGGTTTCTCATTTTCCCCTAAACCCATACATGAGGGCTGTGGTTTTCTCCCTTGCACTCCATTTGTTATGTGAAAGGCAGGCCTAATTCTAGAAGTTAAAAATATTTTAGGGAAGATATTTTTCTGATAACAATAATAAATTATAAATTAAATATATTTTAGCAGTAGATCAAACAGAAAAATCTTTGCTTACAGGCTTTCTGATCAAATTCTGTATTCATTATTCATATTCATTATTCATTATCATATATATTATTCATTGTCATAAAGGATCCATAACCATCATAGGTGCCTTACACAGAGTTTAAGATCCCAGTTAAAGCCATTTTCAAATGAAGCTGAGCAGGAAGAAAGCCTGTGTGCAAGTGTAAAATCTGGCAGACTCCTGTGTGCCATAAAAATGCCCCTTGTGATCTTATGTCATTTTTACTACATCTTGACTCTTTGCCACTGTTTTCTTGCAAGCTGCCTCTCACCTTGTGTGTGTTGAGAGGTTAGTGCTTATCTTGCCACACTCATTTTACAAGCAGATGCTCCAGCTGACATTCTGAGGACATGCTCAGGCTCAAACCACATCTTTAGGGGGTGTTAGATTGGTTCTGAGCCACCAAAGGAGCCTTCTTGGAGTTCAGTTCATGGGATTGACCAGCCTGTTGTCAGTCTCCCTTTCAGCAGCACTATTGATGGATTCATCTGAGGAGTTTCACTTGTCCCAGCTGTAATTCCTTTTGTTGCTGACACTTCTTTAGTGCTGCTTTTTCAGATCTAAAACTGTTCTGAGCCTGAGACAGGCTTGAATGAGATGCTAAGATTGATTCACTTTCTGTCCTGACATTTAAATGTGCTTCAGAACAAACCAGCATGCCAAAGATGTTAGAATCCAAATGGAATTAAACACTTCATTTGCAAGCTTCTAGTCAGACTCTTGATAAGTAATCCAGGGATTTTCATGGAGCCCTGTTTGCTCTCCAAATCAAAACCAGTTTCATTTTAGATGGTGCAAGACATTTCCTGCTGTAGAGGCATCATCAAAGTGTGCCAGAAAGGTTCTTTTTGGGAGTGTATTTGTTGCATGTTCATCTAGAATCCAAACCTGTAGTTTATTTCTGCTAATACAGGGATATAACGCCCTGTCCTGTTTACAAATGTTGGACACTGCTGCAGCTTTTCTTTCTCTCTAAACAAACTAGACTTGGTGAGTTAAACCTGATTTACAGATCTGGAATCCTGAAATATCCATTGAGTCAGGGAGTGGGATTATTTGCTGGGGTTGTATTATTGATATGCTGAGGAGGAGATGTAAAAAGCAGATTTTTATTTACAGAATTAAATCAGAATTCTGGGGGTAGAATAGCAAATGTTAGCAGTGTTGCCCATAAGATAGCCTTGTGCATTGATATAAAATTACACGTTATATCTGAAATTGCAGAATGTTGAAGGCCACTGCTAATCAGCTCTGCAAAATGACTGTGCTTTAGCTGGTGTCAGCTGGAGTTTAATTGGGTCCCTACCAAGCAGGTTCCTTTCAATATCATTTACAAACAGACATCCATCAGCACAAAAGCAGCACGTTGAGCAAGCATATAATGAGCTGTATTAAGCTAAATAGCAACTGAAAGATGAGAAATCACAGAGATGGGAGCTTTGATAGAGTGCAGGCTGTGACATCCACCACAGCAGTGGCTCTGAGTGGGGATCAATTCAGGATATGCCCACCAGAATTCCACAGCACTGACACATGGACAAGCACTTGGGTTCTCAGACCTGAGTGTGTGAGTAGCTGTGGGTGTGCTAAGTGCCTGTTCACTCCAGGTACTTCCCTCCCATTCCCCTGAGGTTACACCTACTGCTGCAAGTCACTTAATGCTCCAGGCTACAGCTCAAACCTCTGGCCACATGACTGGGGAGTCTGATTTGGGATTTAGTGGGGTCTTGGGATTGCAGGTTCTCACCATTCAAAGTGGCTGAAGCTGGGCCAGAGGAAAGCTCATCTCAGGTGCATCAGGAGGAGAGTGTCCAGCAGATCCAGGGAGGTTCTGCGCCCCCTCTGCTCTGCCCTGCTGAGACCTCCCCTGCAATAATGAAAAAAAAAAAACAAAGAAAGATGAATAATTAACAATATAAGGAACTTTGGTTTGGTACTTGAAAATATTTGTGATTTCATTGCTTTCACAAATGGGAGAAATGCTCAGAGTTTGATCTGTGTTTGCACAGACCCTACTGCTGGGAGTGAGTTCTTCCCCAGCACTGAAAGAGAAGGAAGAACAAGGTCAGCAGTGATGGATCAGAAATAGGAATTAATGAAGAGAAGAAGCCAGAGGCTTTCTGGGTGGTGACCAATGAGGGGACAAGAGGCAACATGGGAGGTTCCTTCTGAACATCAGGAGACAGTGTTTTCCTGAGGTGATCCTGGGCAACCAGGGGGACTGGAGGTGACCTGAAGGTCACTTCTTGTGTCATCCTGAGAATGACCTTTGATTATACAGGTTCCTCATCTTTATTTCCACTGAGGAAAACACTTATTCATAACAATCCCTTCCCCATCCACAACTAGGTGCTTAACAAATTCATTGTTTGGGAAGGGAGTCAGATTTTTAGTGCTGAAATCCCTCCCATTAGTACAAAACAGTAATCACTCTAATAGGGTAGTGTTCATAAATGTCACAATAATGACTCCCTTAACAGGGAGCTCTTACCAGTCAGACACTCATTTTCTTCACTGAAAAACTTCTGTTTTTAGAAAGATACTTATGCTTCTTGCACAAGACCCCATTGCCTTTTAAATTCAGTCCTAGCTAATATTTTGGTGCTTAGAATGGTCACCTGGACATTTTTCCTCCCCCTCCTGCAGGTGCTGTGAACACTCCAGACATCTCTCATACTTTTGATGTACAGCTGCAGGCTGGAAATGAAGAGCAAAATGTAGTTCTCAGGAGGAATCCTTTGTGCATATCTTCAAATTCCCCCTTTTTTTTTTCTTAACCACAGCTGAGAAAATCTGATCTCACAGGTCCAAGTGTTTTCACCACAGGGTTTGCACATGTCATGTCAGGCTTGGGATACTTCAGGTAGTGTCATCGTGGGAAGAAATTCTTCTGTCCTGCTCTCCTGGAAGCAGCAGGCTGTGAAAACCACCTTTGAGCTGTGATTCAGACCTGTTTGGAGTCTAGCTGGTGTCCAGCAGCAAGAGCAAACCCATTATTATCAAGATAAAATATGCTCAGATGGATTTCTTTGGTTTTTCATTTACCTTTTCTTTGGGATTTTGCAGGCAGGAAGAGAAGAGAAGGAAGGGCCAGTGTGGGGAGAGGCCTGTGAGAGATGAACGTGTGCTAAACCTGCAGAGGAAGCTGGAGGAGAAAGCCATGGAGCGTAGGAAGAGAGCAGGAATGTCACACATTCCCTCCCAGAACTGCAGCACTGCTTCCTAAAAGGTCTGGGGATCACCTCAGGAGAAAACCCTGTGCCACACCCCTGGCAAAGGGGCCAGTCTGTCACTCCCAGGGTTTTTACCTTGCTTTTTCCCTCCAGCCTCAGCTCAGGTGAGGTTTTCCTCACCAGGAAACCTGGAGGCTGTATGCTGGGTCATGCTGTTGCTGTTTCCTTGGTGTCTCAAGATGAGCAGTTGGGAGCTGCTGCCAGCTCTGCCTTGTGCCAAACCTTTAGGAGTGGTGTCTATTCCAGTGAAAATATTCTGAAATATTCCTGAATATTTCCACTTCTGAAAAGCCAAGTGTAAAATCAGAGCTGAATCAGTTAAAATCAAAACAACTCTTCACCTATGTTGTGAGAAAAGCAGATGAAGCTGAATCCAACAAAGAGGAAAACTCTGTTTTTCAAGTGTGTGTGGTTTAAAAACCAAAATAGTGCAAAATTCCTGATACAGACAACCAGGGCTGTGCCTTGTAGCAAAGAGAACACTGAGGATGTGTCTGAAGAAAGCATTTCCTAACCTGGGATGGCTCTCTGGACTAAGCTGTGAACACCAACACTTGGCTGAAATAGAGTTTGTCTTTTTCTGGAGCTTATTTTAACACAGTGAATGCCTCAGGATGTCACAGGGCTTTTGTTTATGTTCCACTCAAATTTTCAGACATAAGTAATTAAAAAAAGAAAAAAATAAGAGAAAAATATCAAGGTTCCTGATCCTCTGTGTCTTCTCTGCAGGATTCTGTGCAATGGGACCTCTGGAAAGCTCTGAGGAGAGCTGGGAAAGATGGTTGAGGACCCTTGGTGGCCAGGGCAAGAGCTGAAGAGAGCAGCTGGCTGTGAGTAGCAAGAAGGGGAGCCACTGCCTGTGTTCTGCATTAAAACACCTTTGCCACAAATTCAGCCCTGCTGGAAATCTCCCAGTGTGCCTGGTCGTTTTTAGGTTGGACTTGCTGACCCTGGAGGTCCTTTCCAACCATAATGATTCTGTGTCATCTTTGTTTTACCTTTACAGTGTGAGTAGAAAAATCTGGTTGATCCAGTCACAGCAGAGACACAATGGATTCAAACTGTAATTTTTTTTGGTAATATATTCATTTTTACACCACAGGGATCATTTTTCTCTGTAGAATCAAAAGCTTTAAGGAATTGGAACCTTAGCATTGGAGCTCCCCCAGCAGAAAGGCAGATACCTGGGTGAGGATGTTAGACCACCCCTTTATTTGCAGATGGGAATCTCTCCAGCATTTAAGTGCTGGAAGGAGAACAGAACCTTGTTGGGTCTCCTGAGGGAGCTGCTGCCAGAAGAAGTCAACATTCTGTTGCCTTCCCAGGAGATCATTTGCCCTCTGTGACAACTGCTGTGTCAAACAGCCTGTGAATCACAACTTATTCTAGGCACAAAGCCAGGGAGGATATAAATCTGAATTAAAATCTGCAGTAAGACTACAGAAAGTCTTCCTATTCTAACTGGATGCCAGTCACTAAGTGTTTAATTATGGCTGTGGCAAATATTGCAGCTGAAGGAGCCTGTTGCTGACACGAGTCAAGCTGCTTTTACTGCTCTCACAACACTGCCACTTCTCACTTCTCCCCGAAGGAAGGCTAATGGAATTCTTTTGTTGCCACCTAGCTGTGAAAATCACCTCCACAACCCACAGGCTGATCAAAACTGCTGTGTTTCCCAAAGCAAATTCTCCAGTAGGCCACTAAAGCCAGGGAGTGCTGATGCTTCCTGAGAGTTAGGGAGCAGAGGGGAGTGAAAAGGAGGAATCACAGCAGGAGGATGTGACATCATGTCTAGCAGGGGCTGGTAGCAGCTTAGAATGACAAACCCTCAATAATCCAGCTGGGGAATTTTTACCTCACTACTTGTACTTTAGGATCTGCTTCATCATCTTCAGAATCAATGCTTTGAGGATTGTCAAAGTGTATTAATCCTTCAGGAAAAAAATCAGCAGATTCCCATATATTTGTATATCAATATTCCATTGATATTTCAACTCTTGCAACAGAATGCCCAGAACAACATGAACAATGCCACACTGCTCCTGATAAAGGTGGATAACCTGATGCTGGAGGTGACAGATCCTACCCAAACTGGCCACTGGAGCATCTTCTCCAGCATCCCTGCCCAGAACCCTGAGGTGATGCAGGGTCTGGAAGGGCTTGGAGCTGTAAAGCCACTGGAGCTGCTGCCTCAGCTAGGACCTAGGTGCTCACCTCCTGTAGCACACTCACTGCCCCACAGAGGGGCAGGGGGGGAATATTTAAATATATTTAAGTAGATATGATGTAAATGAAACCAAAGACACGAAGACAAAAAAAATTATCTAATACAAATCTCCAGAGCTGTTCATCCAGGGGAGGAGAAGGCAGGAAAATCTCCAACCAGGTGTCTGCAATCCCAGCAGGCCATGGAGCAGCAAAACCCAGGGAATTCCAGATGATCCTCCAGGCAAAGCAGGTGGGAAGAAGCCCTTCTGACACGGGGGTGAAGACACAGAAACACCCTGCGTTTGGACGGGCACCTGCATAGAGCACTGGGACTAATTACCCCCCAGCTAAGGGGTGTGCCAGTTGATGGCTGGGTGCCACTGCAAACACCCCCCAAAGTCTGCTGTGGGGTGGTGGAGGGACCCCCGAAGCTCATACCCCCGTCCCCACAGCTCTGTACGAGCACAGACCCTCGTCCGCCCCTCTCCGGTCCCCTCAGGGCCGCACGGAGCCTGTGGCCGAGGGAAGGTTCCCTTAAGCCCAGGCCGCACCGCCACCCCCTGTCCCCCCTCGGCGGAACTACAACTCCCAGCACCCCCCGCGGCCGGATGAGGGGCGGGGCCGCCGCCTCCGCGCTTTGATTGACGTGCGCAGCCACCACTCAGCGAGGCCCGGCGCCGCGGGCCGGCCAATGGCGGGAGGGCGGGGGCGGGCGCTGGCTGACGGCGCTGGCGGGCCGGGCGCTGAGGGTGAGTGCTGCAGGCCGGGGGTCACTGGCGGCGATGCGAGCGCTGCCCGGGAGTGGTGGCGGCTCCTCCGCGGCTTCCCCGCCCGTCTGAGGCTCCCGGGGTGGCGGGCGACAGGTGAGGGGGTGGGGAGAGGAGAAGGAGGGGAGGGGAGGCGGCCGCGCCCGCTACTTGTGGGGGAAGGGCGGCCCGGCGCGGCTGGCAGCGGGGGGAGCTGAGGCCGCTTCCTCGGAGCCGATCCCTGCGCCGCGGAGGCCGGGCCGGCGCTGCTCCTTTCTCCGAGGCGGGGACGGCGACCCCAACCCCGTCCCCGGGGCGCGGAGCTGCGGCACGGCCCTGAGGGCCGCTCCCGGCCTGGGCCGGCCCGGCCTGGGCTGCCGTGCGGCCTGTCCCGCTGCCTCCCCCCGCCGGCAGGGTGGCACTGCTGGGTGTTCATCTCCGGGATACCCCCGGGCCTGCCCGCGGCCTCCACTCGGCCTTCAGCGCTGGGTGCGGGTCAGCCCGGGCCTGCCGCTGGCTCCCCGGCCAGGGAGCGGCTCCGCGGCGGCTCCTGCGCTGCTGCCTGGGCCAGGCGCTGGGTTTGCTGCCCAGGGTGTCCTGAAGAGATGCGAGATGTTCCTCATCTCCCCTGAAGGAGCAGGAGCGGCTCAGGGTGTGCGGTAGGTGCAGCTGCCTGGAGCTGGGAGCCTGTCCTCCCGTGGAGGGTGACAGCAGGAGGGAAGGAAACGCTGCTTCTGCCTCCCCTGCATCTCCATTGCAGGCTGTGGAAAGGCTCAGCTCCTTTTGCCATCTCTCCTTGTCCTTTGGAACTACCAACACTAAGCTGCAGCCTCTCACAGATCAGCTGCTGCCCTTATTGCAGTGAGGAGCTTTTCTTCTTCAGCTTTCGTTGTTCCTGAAACAGGAGAAGTTTTGGAGCGTTTTGTTCTGTGGGTGGGTTTTCAGCTGCTTTGTTTTGTCTTCAGGTACTGTCTTTGGGTGGGTTGGGTTTGGTTTCTGGTGAGGCTGCTGATCTGCATCTCCCACCTCTGTAGGTGCAGCTGATGAGAGCAGACAGGTTAGTGTCTCTGTGGCAGGCTGGTTATCTTTCATCTTTACTCTTTTTATAGCACCTCTCACCCAGCTTTTGTAGTCTGAGAGTGCTTGACCTAATTTGGGTAACACTGGCTCGGGTGTTGCTTTCACTCGAGTTGGTGCAGTGCATCCAAAAAATCTGAATTTCAGGGGTGCTGGGAATACACAATATGCCAGTTTGGAAAGGGTAGAATGACAGATGGCTGTTGTCTGTCATCAAAAAACACAGGCTAGCCCTTTGCAGTTGGCATCTACATCTTCTGACCAAGCAGAGTGTTCCATGCACTGCTGCATCTCTGCTGCTGTGGTTCTTAGGAGGGCCAAATCCTGAAGGCATAGCACACATCTTGTGCCAAATGCAGTGTGCACTGGCTTGTCACCCGTGCCTTGCACACACGTGTAGCCTGGTGTGGCTTTCTTCAAGGAGTTACTTCAGTGTGTCAGTGCTTGGGAGGATGATGAAGTAAAATCTGCTGGCAGGACATGGTCATGATGTCTCTTGATGAAGCTGATTTGCCTCCCTTGAAGCATGTGGGGGAGACCCTCTGTGTTCTGAGTGCTGGAAGAAGAGTTTTGGGGTTGATGTTGTCTAGAGAACCCTTGGATTGTAGTTCTAACAGATTCAGCCAGATTGAACTCAGTGAAAAAAACTCATTTTCTACATGGAAATTTCCCAGGACACTTAAATGATCCATATAGGAATTTATGTTCTTTTACTCCTAGTGGGAGCATTCCTAGTTTAAATGGCTTTATTTTTCTCAAATATGTATCTGTACAGTGAAAAATTGGTGGATATAGTGCTTAAAATGAGTGAGTTAGAGAGAATAAACTTTGTTGTTGTGAGGCCAACAGTGCTGAAGCCCTGAGAGCTAAATGACAGGCACAGTAACTGCATGTGCAGAGCTCTGCCTGGGGGAGTGGCTTTTCCTACAGGAAAACTCAGAAAAATACAAATATTTATTTGCTTGCTAAGTTTCTATGTGAAAATAATAATAATAAAAAAAAAAGTTCTTTTTGGTTTATTAATAATCCCAGTTGTGGAATTTTGAGCTGCTGTCTGAAGGAATCTTCCAAGTGCAAGTATTTGAATGTGTGTGTTTGACACTGCTCTGTTCTTGTGCTGAAGAAAGTAAACCTGGCTTTATTTTTGCTCTCTGTTTACAGTTGGTGTAATTACCTTTCCAGCCAGTTTCCTAGCATGTGGAAAACTATAACCCCACAGAAGAGGCTGCTCTTCCAAGACACAAATATTGCTGGATTCTGAGCCTCCTTCCCCAGGCTGAATGAATTCCAGCAGCCTCATTTCTCTCTAAACAGCATCCTGAGCTGGCTTGTGCTGTGCTGAGAACCTGCCTGTGAGAATTGATTTTAAGGTGGTTTTTACAGTGCTGAGCTTCCTCTGGGTATCCATTCTCAGCTTCCTTCAGAAGCTTCTAGAGAGGCTGGGATTGGAGCCCTCAGCAGCTACAACATCTCTGCCTGCTGTGTAGGAAGAAAAGCTACTGCTGATCTGAGAGATTCTGAGATCTCTAACAACAGATCATTTTTTACCTGAATTTTGCTTGGTGGTTGAGTGTTTTGTTTTGTTTGATGGGTTGGTTTTTTTTGCTGTTTTCTGTTTTTCTGAGATGCATCTTCTCTGGCACTTAATCCACTCTGCTGTGTGCAGAAAACTGCTTTGCCTGAGTGATTTGTAGCTGTTGGATCAAGATAGTGTCTTGTCTTTGAGCAGTGAGCAAGAAAACATCTGGGATTCCTCAGTGTTTTTCTGGGTTGCCAGCAAAGGAGCTTGTTCTGGTGTCTAGTTGGTAACTGGGAGGACTGGTGGAGGCTTCTGGCTCAACTGTAGGTGTCTGAGGCTCAGATTCCAAACTCTGGGACTTCTTTGGCTGGGAACTGGTGACTGGGAATGGGGACCTGGAAGCTGAGAACACACATCACAGACAGGTCATCTCCTCTCTCCTTTGCTTCCAGGTTTGGGAGAACATCCTCCTCAGCCCCTGAGCAATCTGGATTCACTAGCAGGGTGCTACCCAGAGGACTACCAGGAGCTGATCCTTGTAGCTTCCTTGCAGTTACTTTTGGATTCTTCCCTCTGCCTTTATTCTGTGGTTGTGGCTCAAGAAGCACCATGAGCACAGTAAGTATTTTCCCACTCAGAAAACATTTTCCAAAGATGTTTGGTAGAAATTATTTGAAGAGTTTGCAGTAAACACACTGAGAAATCCTCATGTAGCTCTGTGTTCTGGGGAACTAGAGGGTTTCCATCTGTTTGGTGCTACTGGGAGCTGAGAACTGCTCCCAGTGTGAGCAAAACCCTGCTGGAACAGTGCACCAGTCTCCTTTGCAAACCCAAACAGATCCCAAATCAGCAAGAACTGAGGGTAATTCTGTGTTTTCCCCTCCTGGCCCTGCTGCACAGAGGCCTGGGCTGATGCCTCTGCCTCGGCGTGCCGCAGTCAGCCAGGAGCGAGCCATCCGTGCACACTGCAGCCTTTGCAGGAAGGGTTTTGGCCCTGCTGGGGGCTGCCTGGAGCAGCAGTGTGCCAGGGGGCTGCAGTGTGCCAGGGGGCTGCTGCAGGCAGCAGTGTGCCAGGGGGCTGCTGTGTGCCAGGGGGCTGCTGCTGCCCGTGTCTCCGGCAGGCTCAGCGCAAGCGGCGCGGGGCAGCCCTGAACTCCCGGCAGGCTCGGAAGCAGAACAGGCTGACAGCTTCTACCACAGACATGGCCTCAGAAGCAGAGCCAATTGAACTTGAAGAAAGTGGTAAGCTTTGCTTTTAACTTGGTAAGGACAGCAGTGGAGCTCGGGAGGGTTGGGGGTCCCAGTTATGGGGTGGTTTTGCTGGTTACTGGGATGGAAGCAGCTCGGGTGGCATTGTAGACCATCAGCCTACTGCCAGCTGGGGTAGCTACTGAAATGCTCTTTATTCACCACCCTTGACAGATGAGTTGTCTAAGAAAGGTGCTCAAGTGCTGCTTCATGCTGTGAAAGCCTTGTGTAATGAGCTGGGAGTCACTGCAACTCCCACTGCAGAGCAGCAAACTACATTTAGGAACTCCCAAGTCTTGAGATGATGATGAAAAGCTTCTCATTAGTTGTGCCCTGGCCCTCAAGTGCATATTTACTATATGATTCCTGGTTTATTCTGGGTGATAAACCTGCTCCTCTGCACTGAATAATGTCCTGTGTACCTGCTGCAAGCTGTTGTCATACAACAGCCATTGCTCCTGCACTGCAGCTTGCAGAAGGCAGTGGTGGCAGTGCTCTGTGTGGGCTCTGGAGGGCAAAGCTGGAGTGAAATGTTGGATGCATTCCCACAGAGAAGAGGGAAAGGGCAAGGTTGCCTCATACCTCAGCCTGTTGCATAGAGGCAGCCAGTTTTCCTTCTCTGATCTTGTTTCTAATGTTCCATTTTTAAGCTGGTGAAGAAGTAGTAGATCTCACGTGTGAATCTGCTGATCCTGTAGTAGTTGACCTAACTCACAACGACTCTGTTGTGGTAAGTACTGAATGGCACATTTCTTTATGCTGTGTAGTCCATCTAGTTTCTGCTTTACTCTGACAGAACCTGGCTTGAAGGATGAGTTTGAAGATGCAAGTTGACTTGTCAGCACATGAAAGCCACGTGCTACAGGTCAATGCAGAAGCTCTTGGGGTGTGCTAATCTCAAGCAGCTTTTTGCCCCAGAACTTGGGGAGAACATAGAACAGTCATGGGTAATTTAATGTAAGCAGATGCAATTAAAAGATGAAGTTATGAAAGATACTTCAGAGCTCTAGGCCAACAGTTTAAATTTACAAGGAGAGAACAGTTAGTCTGTGACCTCACAATCTTGTTTAGCTGCAACTCTGGTTTGTGGGACTCCTGGCAAAGAGACTTGTAGCTGACCATGGGGTACACTGGTTCAGTTTATTACTCCAAGAATTCTGAGAAAATTCATTGAATCCCAGGCATATTCAGTCCAGGCCACAGTGTAGTTGCTCACCTCAGCTTTGGGATGTCACTGCTGCTGTGCAACTCTGAAGCAGGCAGCAGGAATAGTCTGTGGCTGTCTTGTTTGCTTGGAATTGCTTCCCTGATTTGCTGTTGTGTGTGTGACACTAGGAGTGCACAACAAAGTCTAACTGTATTTTCTCTTCTCTCCCCATGTATATTGATGCAAGATTGTTGAAGGTGAGTAGATGTTTTACCATTGATGAGGGAATTGTCCTGAGTTTAATTCTTCTGCATGGGTCTTTGCCAACAAACTTGAGCAGTGTGGAATCAAACTGCTTTTGCTGGAAGGCAAAGGATAGGGGTGAAGTACCTGCCAGTTCTCCCCTAAACCATGTCCCTCAAACACCCCCAGGGCTGGGCACTCACCCCCCTCCCTGGGCAGCCTGTGCCAGGCTCTGGCTGCTCTGTCAGGGAATCATTTTTCTCTACCTGTTGTAGCACTCCCTGTGTGTGGGGTGAGCAGAGCAGGGATTTTGTGTGGGGATGCAGCACAGTGCTCCCAGTGTCTGGAAGACTTCACCCTCCACATTTAGGAGGCCGATCAGTTTCCTTCTAACTCAGCTGCATAGTAAGTTGACAAGATGATCCGTGAGGAACTGTGCATTTCAAGGGTGATTCCAGGGGAGGGGGGTGTATCAGTAGAATCCACCTGACTGTAGAGAAGGTGAGTGCAATGAGGTGTTGCCAACTGGATTGCAGAGAGCCAGCGAGCGAGGAGGGCCCTGCGTGCGCGCAGCCAGCGGCCGCCCGACAGCTGCGTGCTCAGCAGCGACGAGGAGGATGAGCCCAGGGACCACGATGTCTATGTGACAGACAAAGTGCCACCAGAGCTGGGGCCCCTGGAGGATGAAACTGCAGCTTCCAAGTACGTATGCCACCTCCCAGACACTGCCTTTCCAAAGGCTGTCTGCGGTAGGAATTCATTCAACTCATTTTGGATTCTCTGCTTTGTGAAAACTTCAGACCTAAGATATGATTGTGCTTCTAGAAGATAGGTCAAAGCCAACACAAAGATACCCAAACAATGCCAACATTTCATAGATCACAATCATTCAGGGTGGAAAAGCCCCTTGGGATCACCCAGTGCAACCATCAGCCCTGCTCTGCACAGTTCACCCCTAACCCATGGCCCTCAAACCCACACCAAACACCCCTGAAACAGCCCCAGTGTCAGAGCACAGAGAAATGAATGACTCCTGTTCTTTCTGGTGTTCTTCTTTCCCTCAAGGCCATCTGGCACTGTTAGCTGTCCCATCTGCATGGATGGCTACTCAGAGGTAAGATCCCCATGGTGTGCTTTCCTTTTTGTTGGAGGGAGAAGGGGGTAGAGGGTGAGCTGGGTTATGTGTGACACTGCACAGACCTTGGGGTGGAGGTGAAACTGCCTTCTAGCAACCCTTCTAACATCCTTCAGTGCTGGGCAGAGAGGGAGAAATACTCTCCAGGATGGCCCTGGAGAGAAAATCCTGGCCTTCCACGTAATTCCAGTCCATGTACTGCTCGTGGGCAGCCAGAATCCTGTTAGCCTTGTGGCAGCAGAGCAGGGAAGCTGGATTCTCCACTCCACGTGCCTGTTGTGGTGTCTTGTCTTGCAGATAGTGCAGAGTGGAAGGCTGATTGTGTCAACCAAGTGTGGCCACGTGTTCTGCAGCCAGTGCCTGCGTGACTCCCTTCGGAATGCCAACTCCTGCCCCACCTGCAGAAAGAAACTCACCCACAGACAGTACCATCCCATTTACATATGAGTACTTCTATTTCTCAGGACAGACTCAACTGGATTTTGGGGGAAAAATGTCATGTTTTCAGTGCTCTGAAGATTTAAAAAGCAGCAGGTTGTGCAGACATCCAAATAAAACTGATTGATTTTTTTTCTCTTTTTTTTTTGGAGAAGAACTTCTACATCTTTAGACAGATTTTTTTTTGTTGTTGTTTTTATGGTCCAAGCTGCTGCTTATGTCCTTGGTTATAATGTTAAATTGTCTCTAAACCAGACCAGCAGCCTTCCTCAGCAAGGAAGCAGCTCATCCATTTCCTTCTACTTTTTTAATGCTTAAGTAAGAGGGTGTTGAATATTTCTCTGTTTCTTACTCTAAGTTATTCCCACTGTTGCTTACAGATCTGGATTAGTTCCTGTTCAGAATACAGATGAGCACTTGGCCAGTTCATTGTCCTTCTGGTTTGATAAGAAGCTCATGCCTGTATTGCTTTTTGCTACAGCATCTTGGCCCAAGTAGAGTTAATTTCTGTAAGGATGGCTCTTTCTCTTGGTATTAAGTTGACAACCAAGGTCACACAATCAAATAACCTGCTGTTGACCAGCAACTGGGTGCTTAAAGCAGAAGGTTTGACTGGGTAGATGTCTTGATGAACTCCACGAGGTCCGAAGTACAGAGAGAGCTTGCAACGAGGTGAAAACATGCCTTCCAAAGTTTGAGTTGCCAAGAATTCCTCCAGTTGAATCACAATGCTTAATTTATTTTCTGAAGAAGAGATGGTCTCTTGGGTTTACTGTTGTTCTGCAGCCTTCTCTCCTGGTAACTGAGGAGAACAGAGTCTTCTCTAGGCTTGCTAGTGAGGAATAAGAAGCAAATTGTGTGCTGTCCTCTTGTCAGCTGAAGACCAAACTCCCTGCACATCTTCCTCCTGTGTCAAGCATAGCCATGGTACTGCTCAGAGTGCAGTGCATTCATTTTGCTCTTCAGTTTTTGCCCTGACACCTCCCTGGTTCTAGCATGAAGCATAGGATTCAGCATTCCCTGTGTGGCTCTGTGGGTTGAGGAAGGAGAGGCTTGCAGAGGTGTTTGGTAGCAATCTTGACCTGGCAGTATTTTGAGAGAAGTTTCACCTGCCTTTAGCCCTCAGGGTTTGTCCAGCATTAATCAAAGGTGCATTTTCCACCAAGAAGTCAGATCCCCACCCCAGGAGAGTGAGCTGCTCTGGGAGCAAAGCAGGAGTACTCAGCATCCAGCACTGTCACCCTGACACTTCTCCCAGGACTGAGTTACAAACATCTGCTCTGAACCTGGTACAGCTCAGCCTGCAACTTGCTGTGGAGCCCCAGATGAGATGATGCCAACAGGATTAGAGCAATGAGACGTAGGTGAGATGAATAAAATCAGTATTAGATGAGCCCCACCTTACAGAGTGAACCCTGGGCCTCCTTTGGCAGGTCAGTGATGGATGGCTTTAGTGAGGTGGGTACCTGATGTGTCTGCAGACCTGCCCTAGGGGTCTGAGGGAAGCTTTTAATTCAAGCAGCTCTTCTCATAAGTTGCCTCAAGTTCTCTATGGAAGTTTGCCATCCAGAAGTAAAGGTTTTTTTTACTGGGGATGTTTCTGGATGCAGGAACAGAGTGAGTGTTGTTCCATGAAGGCTCACTAGAGCTGCTTCCCCTGCCCTGCTCTGGAACAGCTTTGGTTCAGCACTGCTGTCAGGGATGGGAACTGTTCAGGTGCTGGCTGCTCTCACTGGGGCTGGGAACTCCAGGCAAGGACTACAGCAGCCCTGGGGTGGTGTGGTGACAACAGTGTCCCAAAAAGCAGGCAGTTGTTGGATCCATCTGAAAGCTGGCTCAGCACTCCCTGCACGAAGAGAAGCAGCCCAGCATTGCTCCCCTGGAGATGCTGCAGAGCCACAGCAGCAGCTTTCTCCCAGGTTCTTAAAGGAAAAAAAAAAGATAAAAGCTCTCCAGTTTTCCTGGGGTGGCTACAGTATGAGGGGGACAGCAGGAGGAGGATTTAAGGGCTTCTCTCTGGGGATGGGGGGGCAAGCCCTGTATCCTGCATCTTCCACAGTGTACTAGCCATAGCCTAAAATGCCTTTGCACAACCCCTGCCCTGTAAATACCACTTGATAGGTTGTGTCTCCATAAAGAGATCAAATTGAAGTGTAGGTATCACCAACTGGATCAAACAAAATGGGGTTTTAGCTTTTGGGGTGCTGTGTGAAATGCCACACAGTTCTCTCAATGACTTTTCATCTCCAAATGAATTTTCTTTCTCAGTACTGAGTTGCATTACATGCTTCTTTTTTTTTCCAGGAGAAAAAAAAACCCAACCCAAGCCAACAAAATAAATCCCCAATATATTTGAGTTCCAGTGCTGTTTCACATTGGCAAGAATTAATAGATAATATAAAGACTTTTTTCATTATGTAAATGTATGTCTTGTTGTATAGAGTTCCATTTTTTTCCTGTATTTAATTGTATTCATGTCTGTCTGTCCCAGCCCTGTTGGACTCTGCTGATAGGCACACAGTTCTTTTAACAGGTGGAAATAAAACTATCAGTTTGATCACTCAGAGCATCACTTCTTCTTTGAATCCCAGTCCCAGGTGACTTGGGGGGGAAAAAATCTCCTTGTTCTTGGCCTCCTTGGGCAGAGTGTGTGTTGGGGGAAGAGGAGAAGGTGCAGGCTGGGCTGGGGGTGCTGGGGTGGG
>VYZU01005104.1:0-15653 GCA_013401355.1 Ceyx cyanopectus
CCCCCCCAAATAAGGAGCCTTCTGGGATTTACTGGAATGACTTCATGATCATGATCTCATTACAGCAACTTAAATGGGTATGAATGGAATCTTTTCTAACATTACTGACATTAAATTGAGCTCAATTACTCTTTACAATATCATCTGCTAAACAACAGCACTGATCTATTAGCACAAGTATTTAACCTCTTAACTCATAAGAACACAATGTCAGGGGTTGGACGGGACCTAGAAGATCATCTAGTCCAACCCCCAAACTCAAGTATATATTTTGAACTGTTAATGTCCTCATTTTTATTTTACTCCACCCTCTATAGCTTGTGATTACATTGACACATTAAAATACATGCAGGGTTGGTTTGTTTTTTAAGCAATAATTGCATATGCAAAATCATCTAGACAAATACAAACATCTGAAGGTATTTCACCAACCTATTAAAAAAAATTAGTCCCAGACCAGATTTCTGGAATTAATATACAAGTATTTAATTTTTATGAACCAATTAACTGGAATATCTGTTGGCAGTCACTTGTGTGTTACTTTCACACAACTATTTCTGTTGCCACCAGTCCTTTCTATAACGCAGATTCCAAAATAACTGTGATATATGTAGGAACAAGAAAGTCTTTTTACTTTAAGCCTGCCAGATCTTATCTTTCCTCTGCAAAAATTATACAGATTTCTTACCTTCTCGATTTTAGCCAGAAAGCTAAAAGGCTGGAGATGATAACCAAAAAGATATAATATAAAATAGGTATATTCTTTAAGATATTTCATAACATAGTAGGTTAATATTCCCTCCTATGCAGGTATTAAAGTAAAAACTGTTTGACCTCACTAATGTCACTGTCATCCTAGTCCACCAAAGATTTATTTAATGGTTCCAACTTCTCCTTGATGCAAGTCTGAAAAACTTCAAACATGGTGTTTTTTACCAATTGACTTTTCATCTTCTCTGGGTATCAACATTCATTCTTGAATGTAGGTGTAATAGCTGTTTGTCCCAGACAAACATTTCAAAAAAAAAACAAACCAACAAAATTCTCTTTAATAACACTATTTCCTAGACTGGCTGTTTACTCCAGGAGTGAACTATAAAGTTGAAAGGTGGGATTTTTTCCTCAACAACCCCATTTAGGGGATGGAACAGGGACATCTCAATGCTCTGAAGAGTTGCCTTAGTTTAAATAGGAGGCATCGAGTGAGGTATAAACAATACATTTTAACTTCCCATAATTATGACAATATCTTCTTATCATTTACAAGGGTTTGTTTTGTGTCTTTTACCTCCTTCAAACCTTCATCATCTCCACTGGCTGTCAGCATGTATACATGCATAAGGACAGACTGACAGATGTTCATCTTGGCTCATCTAGCTGACATTCTAGCATCTGAAACATGCTCACAGTTGACAATCCTGTTTGGCACAGCTAGTTCCTCTGGATTTCATGTTATTAAAACATCACCTTACAAGGTATTGGAGTGAGTAGGGGAGGATGGGGAAAGGCTTTCCAAAAATAAAAGTAAAATCTCAGTGACAAAACCAAGTTCAAAGGTAACAGGGAGGAGACTGTTTCAGTATGCTGGTAAAGAAAATACCCTGTTTAACTACTGCTGCTCCAAGTGATACACCTCCACTCTTCTCTCTATCCTCAGTTGCCTCACTCCATTTCAGTGTATTTACATTATGCCAAATGAATGCAGAAATGTCATAGATATTCTCACTAATATCTTACACTTGAACTTCAAACCACTGTGAGCTCATACAACACTCAAGTGGCGACTCAAGCTTGTGCTGTTTTCTTGTTCTTCAAAGGTTTATTGTATTTCAGATATAAGAGCTAACAAAGGGAGCATTGTCATCTGCTTATCTGTAGGATAACCAAACTTAGCCTCAAATTAAAAAAAAAAATTAGAAGTCATTCCTTCACACACACCTTATTAACAAGAAAATTTGTTAGGAGAAACAATGGAAACTTGAAGACCATCCCAGTGTGCTGTAAGTCACCTCCTCAGGGCAAGATAAGAGAGATTTTCCATCTATTACATCTCCTTTTATCAAGTCTGTGTTCAGGTTGAAAATCACAAAACAGAGCAACATACATGACAATATGGAACACCAATAATTACCATACAAAAATAAGAATGTATCCAAGGAAACCTTTTTTTTTTCCCCTTTGAGAACAATGTACAATCTTGACCCAAAAGAGATGTCCTCCAATAACTTAGGGGGGGGCATATTCTGAAGAAAAAAAAACAACCCTCAGCTATCCTCTTAATGACAAGCTTTCAGTTCCTTAAGATATCATCTAAATAATCCAGTTACAAAACTGCTATACATTTACCATTTCAAAATAGATGCTTTCATGCACATGATAAAATATATATATATTGAACACATCAGGCAAGATGGCTGAATAACCTTGACAATTTTTCTTTCCTTCAATTGATCATAATAGGACCATGAAAGTTTAGTGCTTTCAACACAAGGTTCAGCCTTTATATTTCTACTTGCAAACTTTGAGATAATCTGCTTCTTGCTTCGATTTAAATCAAAGTTTTGCTGTGCATTGTTAACACAGTGAAGCAGCAGCTGGTTCGATTCCTTCACAAGTACAACAGCACTTTGTAAACAAGAGCCTAGTTTGCTCCCTCAAGTTCAATTAACTGCTGAGTTAAACCTCATCTCAGGATGATCAATTAAGGCACTCAGATGCTGAGACAGAAGCACATTGGTAGGAATGAAGCTCAGTTTCTAGGGATAATTGAATATTATTTTCTCAGTCTGTTTTCCAAGTTAATAAGTTAATTTTTTTAAACATGAAGAATAAACACACAATCTGACAAATCAGCACAGATCAAGAACCTTTTCTTTTCTATATATATATATCCATAAGATACACTAGCCTATGATAGGAAGGAGCATAAGTCAAAATGCTAACTGAGCTTGGAAATATTACAGTGTGAAGCACTCCGTTTCTAACTTCACTCACAAGGGTTTCTGAATAGTTAAAGCTCTGGCTAAATCCCCAAATTCCACTACAACTGCTCTTATCAAACTAAACGGCATCCCAGTGTTTCACCTCCCTCTGAGAGAAGGAAAGGGAACAGCAGGGTATAATCCAGTCCCTAAAAGGGCTGGAAAGATTGTCTAGAAGTCAAAGGACATTTCGAAGCACTCAAGGGGAGAAAAAGCAGCTCCATACATTGTCTTGAATGGCAATTACCTAACAAATGCAGTATGTCACCAGAGTACAGCAGTCTTGCATAAGCAGAAAGCAGCTGTATGCTGCACATTGTTCTATAGGAAAGGTAAAGTTAGCACATGAAAACAGCTATGTCAGCAGTTACCATGCCTTCCAACTGCAGCAGAACAATGACTAAGCTTGTTAAAACTGTGCACTGTTCAGGATCTTTGTAGACCCGTCGATCTAAATCCACCCAGGGAAAATTTCTCTCAAGTAATGTATTGAAAGCTTAAAATTGAGCTCAAACCAAATGCTGAAAATCGTCTCAGACTAGGTTTAAAATCCAGGGCTGCAACTGTACTGCAGTTTTCTCAGGTGAATCTAGAAGGCTCTAGCCCATAAAGCTCCCTGGTTGGACACTGGATTATAATTCCTGTTGCACAAGCACAGGAAACATTTCTCTATGGTTCTGTACAACTATCTAAAAAGTCAAGTCCAGAAGGGTATCAGTCTATGAATAGGGAATAGTTGCTCTCAGAGCAAAAGTGTAGCCACTATGTAGAATTCCCCCAGCCTGTACTGATACTCACAGGGTGTGAGTTTGACAGAACACCAGATAAACCAGTTGATTCAAGTCAACCACGTTGTTTTGCCAAATAAAAGTCTATGCTGCATGAAGCAGCCCAAAGTTAATGTTTGGCAGAAGCAAGTTATTTTAGTGCACTTCTGCACTGAAACTGGGTTGAACATTTCTAGTGCACAGCTATATTTATATTGTTTACACAACAACTGTTTGAGGAGCTGTCCCCATCCCAGCCACATCACACCCCTCTGCCAGGGTATGATCGACTGCTCCCGGGTTGTTAACATGCAGCCCTGATGAGTCAGTAGGCATCTAACCACAGGGAGAGAAAAGCAAGAGTGTGACCTCGTGCTGAGATGAAACTTGGTACTGGTACAAGGTGATGTCAAGTGACAATGCATTGCAGCTCCAGCACTGCCTGGGATCAGAAGTGAAACAGTCCCGGGATGCATGCAAAGTTCCTTCAAGTGCTCTGAAGGGCACACAAAAGTAAACCCAATAACAGAAGATTCCCTTCTTCCCTGGCCCTGGTGAAAAAACATGTTTCAATCTTTCTGAATAGAGGCCAACATTTCAGTTCACTGCCTGGAGATTTGCAGGTTTTTGTTCTGTCAAATGCAGCACTGGGATTGCTTTATTTCTCCTGATGCTCTTCCAGTCAGTGTATGAAGGCTGTGGGCACACACTCTGAGCCTGGCCATCTAGTTAAGAGCAGGCCAAATTTACAAGCTGAACTGGAACTTCTTTTCCTTTAAAAGTTTACGGCTCCATCCCTACCCTAGCCTGCCTGGAAATGTCTGGAGGTGAAAAAAAACCAAAGGACAGAGAGTAGATAGCACTGTCTTTGTATGCCTTTTTCCTTCTCTACACACACAAAGCTTAGATCAGATTATTCAGGGTTTGGCTGCCATTCCCAAGTCATAACTGAGTCTGTACTTTCATTCCACTACAAGCTTTACATTCAGGTGTTTTTTTCCTTTATAAGATTTTGAAGAAAGGCTTGAAAGGAAACTGGCAGCACAGCCAAAGCAAGCTGGGTCTCACTGAAGCACAGACTTCAACTATTTCACAGCTTTTTGTGAAGTGTTAATACACCACTTGTTAAGAACCAACTCCCTCTGCTTCATATGCCAGGACACACAGAATAGTTCTACCAATCACTTTTATCCCAACATACCTCCCCCTGCTTCAGCATCGAGACCACAGATTCACCTCAAAGGGTTTGGGTTTGTATCTCAGTCCCAACTATCCCCCATCACTAAATAGGTAGAGAGACACTAAATAGAACAGAGATGCTGCAGCACAGCCAGGAACCTGGCCTGACTCTTCCACATCACCTTCTGCTCTTCCCAGCACACTAGCATTTCCATAGTGTCATCCATCACCTTTTCTTCCCATAGGTGTTATCAGTGTGAAGCAAATCTATATTGCCTGAGCAAAAGCTTTAAAAATTTATGGCTGAAAGGAGCTAAGTGATCTCTGCAAAGAAGTCAGGATGGAAGAGAAAAACGTATGTGTGGGATTTCCTCCAACTAGAGCTCTGTCCCTCACTTGTATTTCTGCACCTCACAATCTTTTAATATGATCATCCACAGAACTCTTCTGATGCAGAGAAGGGGCAAATGTTTTTCCATCAGCTTTCTTGGTAATGAGTCACTTAATCTCTTTTTACCTTAGCTCTTTTCTCTTTACATAATGTTACATAATGATATAGAAGTGTTCTATTTCCCATCGAGGAATATCTCAACATGTATTTAAAACACATAAAAGCATCTTTGAAGCTTTGAACTGTTTGTAGCTTCCTGCAACAGAAGCATCACAAATAATTCTGTGATTGAAGGAAATGGACAAATTCAATAGGATTAGATAGCAATATTATATTGTCCTGGTTCAGCTGAGATGCAGTCCATTATCAAAAGAAGCTGGAGGGGGCACAGCCAGGACAGCTGACCTGAACTAGCCAAGAGGATGGTCAATACCATATGATGTACATGACTGGGGGAGCTCTCCATGAGGAGGAGAGATCATGGGTCAGGAATAGACTGAGTATCAGGTTCCAGATGGTGAGCAACTGCATTGTGAATCCTGGCTCTATTTATTCACTTACAGCTTTATTTTATCATTACTTCTCTCCTTGTGTTCTATTAAATTGTTCTTATCTCAGCTCATGAGGTTTTTACCTTTCCCTTATGATTTTCTTCCCCATCCCATTATTGGGGGAGGAGTGCACGAGCAGCCACGTGGTGCTCTGTTGCCAGCTGAATTTAAACCATGACACATACCTTTTGCTGACCCAAATCTGTATTTTTCTACTGAATAAATAACTGGCCAGAAAAACATGGCCCAGTTCTACTCATAAATAGGTTATAAACTTCTCACTCTGTGTGCCTCTTGGTCTGTCCTGACCCTTCCAAAGGCGGTCCTGTAGAATTCCAGCATATTATATAAATATTTAACTGCTTTAATGCATAATCACAAGTAAAGAACTTACAAATAAGCAGACTTTCCCTTTTTATACTGTAGGCCACTGGGCACTGAAGGAGGTCAGAGTTTCTCTTTGCCAAGTTCATTTCTGCTCTTTGAAAGCTACAACAATATTTGCAGATGTGATAATTCTACACAAACTGAAAGGGAAAGACTCAACATGAGGAACTAACAATGGTTACTAAAGAAAACTGCTTGAGTGGGTCTGTACAGCTTCACTTGGCAAAGAGCAGGAATTTGTTCTCTCAGCTCATGTGGTGCTGGCTATTTGGTTTGTAATAGATTCCCTTTCTCTCTCCATACTGGAAAAGCTGCATTATTTTGTTGTTGTTGTTGCTTTGCCCTAGTTTCATCATTATAAATTATTACATTTGAATCAGCTTCTGACCTAGATCTTAAGAAATGGGCTATTTCCAAGTGAGAATTCAGAGCTTACATACTCTCAGTGACAGCCAGAATTCTGGGACACGAGCTTGGATTAGTGCAGGGAGGGGGGAAAGTATTGGAAAGAGGGTATTGACTTTTCTTTCAGTTAAGCATCCAAAACAGGCAACAAGCATATACAGAGAAGAACACCACACCCATAGTGAAGGGATGTGCAAAGTCAGCCAGTAAACCAATTGTACTAAATGGCCACAATCTAGACTGGTGCATTCGGGGCCAGATAGAAGAAAGTTCTCTGCTCAGCAGGAATGACAAAAGTTCTACAAGAGCCTTTTTTAATGTTTTCAAAACCTAAATGACATAACTGATTTCCAGGGCTAACTACATAGAAACAAAAAGGCAGCCAGATAATGGCTTGTTCAGAAGCCCACTTTTCATCAGCTAATCAAAGCCCATTTGCACACAATCAGTTGTAATAATCAGCAGATAAAGCAGGTGGCTAACTGACCATTCACAGCCCACTTCACAGTACCCATTCCTGAGGTCTAGTAACAACTGAGCAGAAACACCTGCTTCTTGGCAAGGCAGCAGCAACGTTTCTATTCCCTTCTGCTTTCACCTTGTTCATTATGGATAAGGATAAAAAGGGGTAAAACAGAACTAAACAAGACTTTTCCTTTGCCAAGACAACACATCCTGCTGCTGCAGCCTCAGCACAACTGGCAAACAGCAGGTGCTATCCATTCACTTGAGGGAAAACTACTCACCATTTCCCAGACAACCCACACCGAGGGAATTCATGGTGGGTTTGGTGGGGTTTTTTGGGGTTATGTTTTACTACCTATTCAACTTCTGGGAATGGCACTAAACTCACTATGAAACTTCTACTTACTCTTCAAATATGCACACTTATTCTACCAAATGTTACTTGTTTTGCTTTTTAAATCTGTTTCAGTCATGCTGCAAAAATAATAAAATGGACAGTAACTTTGGCCAATTCATTCATTTATCCTCAACAAAAACCCATGGAACCATCCTCTAGAGTAAAAAGATGGATAATTTCTGGTGGAACTGCCGAAGACAGCTGCAGCCTTCTGTTGTGGACACAAGCAGGGTGGTAATGCAACCTGCTCTCTCAGGAATCACTAGGATTTCATCATTTATTCAGCTCCAACCAACTGCCTCATGTCTTTGTGAAATGTATGAAGTAAAAGAGCACCTGGAATCCACTGAGCACAGGCAATCAGGGGAGAGGAACAGATGTTTGGAACTCACAGATGTGACTGAAGAAGAGACTATTTGAGCTATGCAAGTCCCACAGCTGCATTCTCCACAAACAAAAGCCCAGAGGCAATGCTCTCTCAATGCAGGAAACCAGCACTCAGCCATTTCTTTTATTCCAATCCCTTGCACCTTCCTTGTACATCTGGATAAAATACTCCTTCCACACCTATCAAGATTTGCAGCCTCAGAATGAGTCCTGCTTCTTCAAATACCTCACCCACCTCTTGAACATTAACTTTTTGCTATGTTTTCCTTAGATACTTTTCTTTCAAACTCTCCAGCACCACTTTTCTCTGTTTGTTTTCATTACAAGCTAATCACAATTTCATTTCCCTTCCGGTTTGTTTTCTTCTCCCAGGTATTCCCTCTGTTTACCTTCCCCTCTCACTTCATAAAAGAGAGAGCATATCAAAAATTTCTCTGCAGTATGCTCTTCTAGAAAATAAATGTTTCCATGGGGAGTACCAGCTTTAATTAAAAATAAAAGAAAATAAAAAAACAAAACCCAACCCACTGCTAAATTTCCAGTCAGAACCAGGGACTGACCCAGATAAGAAAACAGTTTACTGAAACCAACCTGGAATACAAACCTCCTGCCTGGCTCCCAGTTCAAAAGCTTTGGAAGAAACTGAGTGATCTCCATGCAGAATAGGAAAACCAGTGAGCCTCAATGTATGCATATGATGCAAAATGAGAAAAAGCTCCCTGTCTTCCTATAACACCAGTTAACTGTCATTCACAAAGAGAAAAGGAGGACCAGGGCAGGATGAGAGGATGGTGCATGTGTCATATAAATTCACACTCTTCATAATCAATGCAGACATACAAAATGTAGTCTTCACTAACAACTCTCATGAGTCTCCCTATAATCCCCCTCTTACCCACTTTGACCTGCTATTGTTCTATTTGTTCTATGTATGTGATGAATTTTCCTAAGCAGAAGCTTATTTTCTAACACATGCCTACAAAATGAATACATTAAAACCCCCACATATATATTAGATATATTAAACAGCAGAGCACAATTTCCATGCTTGCCTCCCAACTCCAGCACTTGGCATCAGAAGCTGCCTTCCAACAAATCCATTGCATCCATGGAACCAAAGTCATTCCTGCCATCGTTTGGGTGTCAGCACAACCCCATGAAAAATTCAATGACACAACTAAACCCCTCAAGACTGAGTTTAAAAATAGCCAGCACACATTCACTCACACCACCAGCAATGCACCAGACCAATCAACTCATTTGCAGACTAATGCCCTTCAACAAGCAAGCAATTCTGGCCAAATGTTGATCTGAGATCAATGGTAATACCCTAGAACGCAAAACATGAGCTTGATTTTTCTGCTTCATTATTTGAGCAAAGAGTAGAAGTAGACCACTTGCAAGATATTTGTGTATGGAATGAAAAGAAGTTACTGTTCTGTTACCAAAAAAAAAAAATACTCGTGTCTCCACATTGATTCATTATTATATTAAAAATTTCAGCACTCAGTTCTTCAGAGCTGGAGAAGTGTGGTGGTTAGGAGTTAGATCAGACAACTGTGATGGCATTACACAGTCCTCACCAGGTACTGATTCAGCAGCACTAGAAAATATTTCTTGACCACTAAAGCAGTTGTGAAACTAGTACAGTGAACCATTTTAATTAGCACTCATCACTAAAAGGCAGATAAAGCATTTTCAAATGTTTCTTTTCCATGTCTGTACAAGTTAATTTTTAATGGTTTCTTTAGCTTTTCTAACTTCATGTAAAAGGTAATTTTCAACCTACACTCAATATCCTGCCCTTACAGTCACAGCTGAAATAATGTTTTCAAACGAAAAATGGATAATGACCTGCAATGAATGATGGTGCTGAGCACTGCAGTTGTGCAGGATTCTCACCACAGACCGTGCTGCAGCTGAATAATGATGAAGAACATTCATGAAGTCCACAGCTTCCACAGGCAAGCTGCTCTATGGCAGCTGATGATGCAAGAGACATGATCTAAGTTTAGTAATTTGCTTCATGCTACTGGGTATTACTTTTTTCCACATGCTTCATTCTGTTACAAGTTACAGCTTCGTTATTTTCAACATTCCAGTATTAATTATAAATTGACATTGTCCCAAATGCTGCATCCAGAGACCTTTAAGGAGCATGTCAGAAATGTGTGCCTCAGCTGAAGTGCTCATGAGATGTAAAGATGTAAAAGCTGTGGTTTTCTGGATACTAGAGATAATCAAATGCTTTAGTATGAAAAGGGACATAATTTAGGATCCATTAAAACAACTATTTAACCAATATCCAACATTTCAGTTGTCTTTACTAAAGGGTAGACATAGACATCTTCCACACATCTCTTTGTCCTGTGCTCACAAACCTGCAGTTTCAAGGAACCCTCTGGAGTCTGTGTAAATCCCATAAGAGAAGCTCTCTCACCTGGGCAAAGGGTGCACTGAACAGATTCCAAGGATTAGACTTGGAGAGGAGAAATGTCCTCATCACTTTTTGCTTTTTAAAAGGCAAGGAAATGCCTGAAGTCCAAGATGCTTCTAGAAAAATAAAAATGGTCAAAAGCTGAGCCCTTAATGCTTTGAGCAATTTACAAGTGTAAAAAGTGCCGGAGATGGAAAACTGAATGCCCAGAAAGCCACTCTGCTCAGAAAAAAAACAAAAATGGAGTGGAAAAATCTACCAAGGAGATTTCAAACCATTTTTATTGGTCCCATGCTGAAGGACACATGGCAGCCAAGCCCATCCGAAGTCCTCTCAAGTCCAAGCAGCCACTGTTTTCTTCTAGAACTATGGAAACACTGAACTTGGCAATTCTTTGTTTACAGCACAAGCCTGCATTCTAATCTCCCATCAGGCACCTCATCCTTAGCTTCAGTCTTTTGCCAAGTGAATCTAGAAACGAGCTGCTTTCTGATAATTCTGAGACATTAGGAGGAGTCTAAGGAGGTTGGCAGGCAGGCAGCTTCTAACTGGCCTGTAAGCACAACAGGAATTTTAATACCCACTTTACTCATTTAGCTGACCCAGTCCTCAACAGCACACTTCCTAATTACAACTTTAAATCCTATAAAGAAGTTTCTCTTTATAATAACATTCTATTATAAGCTCCAAGCTCTGGTATTGAACGTTTTTTTGGAAAACTGCCTCACTCCTAGTTTTTCAGACAGTATCTGCATTTCTTCCATAAACATTTAAGCATTGTGCACCTCTCAGCATATTAAGAAAGCATATAATTAACTTGATATCAACAGCAGAGCCAAGACCTACAGAAGTAGTTAGCATTTTTGTAATGAGCTGTGAAAAAGAAAATACTCTGAATTTTCCTTAAAACTGAGATTCCTTTTAGATCATCTCCAGACAGGCTCTAAAGAGATGAACACACTGAAGAATCACAACTTGTTCTTCAAAAAGCTACTACCATGTCCCAATTAAATGAACAGAGCATTCAGAAGAAGGATGTCAAGAAAAACCAAAAGAACAACCAAGAGGATGCAAAAAATATTTATGGACTGTCTCTTCCCTGGAGAATACGAAGGAAAAGGAACTTTCCCTGTCCCTTGTATCTCATGTTACAGGATTTAACTATCATTGTATGTTCCTTATTGACTTTCAATTCTTTTTTTTCCTTGTTAACATATGGAACTATCAGTTTGTCTTGGTCAAACAGGAGGTGCCTATTGCACACCTTTGGTTAGTTTTAGATGAGCTTGGTGCAATTGTGGTGCAAGACCCAGTGTTACAGCAATTGAGAGATATTTCTGCAATAGCAAGTAATTAAACTGTTTATGACCCTAGAATAACAACATACAGTAGAGTAGTTCACACAGGATGACAGCAAAGGGCTTGAAAGTGCAGAAAACAGGATAGTAAAAGATATCTCATCTATATTCACCTCCACAATAGTTACTGGTCATTAAATAAATGCAAATTTGGGAGCTGGGTACAACTAGATAGAACAAAAAAAAAAGCATCCAATAGAGATATACAGTCTACACTGGGGAAATTCAGCTGTAAAGTAGAATTTTAGACACGCCAAAAGGATGAGATGTGTCTTGGAAAACAACAACAGTCCCAAGTGGGCACAACCAAACAATTCCCAGCACCACCAGTGCCTTCCTTGGGAAAAGTTGGGTTTGATCCCCCTCCTTCAGTCAGAGCATCTCCCAGGGGCTGTGAAGCAGCTCCTGGATGGATTGGCCATGGGGCTGGGGACTAGCTGGGTGGGATCCCCAGGATCCAGGAGTTGTGACAGCAGCAGTGAGGTCACAGTGGGAGCAGTGGTGGCACTGATTTCATCTCTGCCCAGCCCCACAAATACCAGTGCTGAGATCAGTTTGGCCACTGCTCCAGTTGGAAATGGCCACCACTGGCACCTGGCTGGCCAGGTGAGGCTGCCCCCACCATGTGGTGCTGGGGGAGGGGGTGCTGGTGGTGCATGGGGCAGGTGGTCCTACTCCCCCCAAATCTAACCCTGATGGCACCTCCATGGACCCAAACCCCAGCAGCACCCATGGGTGCTCATCCCCTCCAACATCTCCACACCCAAAGAGCACCCATGGAGGTGTCACTCGACATCCATTCCTTGCTGAGACCCAGCAGAGGGGTGCTCAACAGATCCGTATCACCCCGAGGGAAAGAGAGGAATAAATCCAGGGTGCATGTATTATTGCTGACACCTTCTCTACAACAGCATAATAATGATTCCTAGGCTAATAACTCTTGGTTTAGATCATTAAGGCTTTAATTGGTCTACCACTAAATGTCTGGCTGTGTCTTTGCCTAGGAAGTGTTCCCTGCATCCCGAGGGGGAGTGCACCAGCAGAGGGATGGCAGGAGGGGAATGCTGAGTGCCAGCCCTGGCTTCACAGTCTGAGCAGAAATAGCAAGCTAAGCAGCCAGAAACAGGTAACTTTGAAAACTGTTGTATCCCCGATGACTTTTTTTCTACATAATTATCTGAAAGTGGTTAAAAATCACCCATAAAAAGCTGTATTTTTAGTACTTCAAGTACACAAACTGCTTGTTATCACCAAAACTAATGTGACTTACCACTTAAAATGAAAAATAAGATCTGATTACCAGCTGTGCAGGGAAGACAACACTTATGAGAAAAACCTGAAGTTAATTTACTTCCCTAACCATGTGTCTATAAATTACTAATTTTGGAGATACATTTCAGCATCTCTGGATTTTCTCACCCTCCTAAAAAGTAGATAATGACTAGAAACCCTACCCTTTAAATGATCCACAGAGCTTTTGTGGAAAGAACAGCAAACAATTTTGCTAGTTAAAGTGAGTAAGTGTTCCTCCTGTTTGAGATCTAATAGTCAGGTGATTAGCATCCATTTGAGTTGTGCTGACATTCATATTCCCCAGTACAAAAAATGAAACTTAAGAACAAGCAACAATTTGATATTTAATTATATTGTTTAAATATCAGCAACAAATTACCTGGATAACACGGATTAGTCACAATAGTTTTGAGGTTGGTGGAGTTTTCTTTTGGTTATTTTTTGTGTGTGCACTGTGGTATTGCTAATGGGCTCCTGCTACCACAGGCCCCTCCATTCTCTCAGCAAGTTTTGTTCAAGCACCTCACAGTTTCTGTTTAGCCAATTACCCAGCTACTTCTATATCCCTTCAGGTCAAATAACCCTGTACATAGACAATAACCTCCAAATGACTGAGAGGTTAATATACCTTAAGATGTGCATAGAGCATGGGCAGTAGGACAGTGTAGCACACACAGAGTAAGATCAGGGCTTTCATTAGCTCCACAGCAATGCCAATGTGGCTGGAAAGCAGCACCCCTGGGTACTGAATAGTTCTCAGTACTGGAAGCATAAACAAAACCAGTAGTCACATATGTAAGAAGACCAAGGTAGCAAAGGCAATTATGTTGGGAAAATTTAGAACAGTAGTATTGAAAACTGTATTTGTTGATAGATACCTTTTTACAGGCAAGGACCCCTCTGGGAGGGTTGTGTTGTGCCCTTTCTCAGAGTAGTCCCTATTCAGACCAAGACCTAGTTTCCCACATAACATCAGGTCTGGGGAGTTCTGGCTACCAAAAATTTTGAAGTATTACATTTCATTGAATTTTGGGAACCACTTCTGGAAGGATGGTGTCTTTAAAGTACAACTTTCACACACAAAAACTGGGTTTGCAATCAGTTTGGATTAAGGTACAAGTCCAGTGATTTCACTACTACAGATATGAACACTCAATTTACCTGTTATTTACCTGTTACCTGATGATCTTGTTATTGCCCTACCTTATTTCCCCCGCTCTGCTGAAATACTGGTAAATAAATATGAGTATATATGGTTTATTAAGGCAGTCTGGAAACTGGAAATGCTTGGTTCATTTACACAAGTGGAAGAAAATTATTCCTTGCACTGGCTTATTTTTTCAAGGGTATATCAAACCAGCACAAGACTGAATCATTTCCAGTGTTACTTCACTGCCTGACTTAATCAGTGATCTAGAGTTCTATAGAACTCCTAGAATCACCCTCTCATATCTCACAGGGAGATGAGTAAAGCAAGTAGCTTTGTGAGTAAGCACACAGCTAAAGCCAAGATATCATTTAAGTAATTGCTCATCTCTGCAGTGTGCTTATAACTTACCTGAAGCATGCACTGTACATCTGAAAAAGGAGGGTGGCCATGATCAGCTGCCAAGGTCAGACCAGTGTAAAACTACCACTAGATCTATCCAGCTCCTGAGCTAGACAGCAAATATAAGCCTAGAAGTGCTACTTGGAAGTACTGCTGCACACAACATCAAGAACAGCAGCAGCTAATTCAAGTGATTTCACCAATCACTATGTACTAAACAAATACTTAACAACATGTGTTACAGCAGGTGGAGTCCCAGTCCTCTCAACATACCCAGCCAAAGACTAGGGTCATGGTGGATTGCCTCATCATTTATCTTCACCTTCATGCAGGAGAGTTCACAGGACAGTTTGATCTATCATTTGGACAGAAGAAGCTGAGCAGAAAAATCTGTTCTAGGGAATTGAGATTAATTTTTTTGTTGGCATTGTGTAATTAGAAGTAATAGAAGAGACAAAACAGATCTTAATCAATTGAAGAACAATTGTATTAAGCATTTAAGTTAAAGCCAGGCACACTTGCTTTAGAAGCCTGATATACTGTAAATGCAGAGAGAAGAAAACAGGATGCAGTATCAAGGCTAACTAACAACAAAGAGCAAATTAGTATCATCAGCTTTTTACAAGGAAATAGTATTTCCAAAGGCTAAAGTCTTTCTTGCTGGAAAGTCACACATTACTAGCAGAATAGAACAGACTACCATTGGCAAAGAGATTTCTGTAGAACTTGAATGCACTATTCCTCAAAATCTAGTTACTCCAAATTAGTGTAACTTGGGCTTAAAGAGTTAACATGTCAATATCTGTTATGTAGTTCCAGTTGAAATCTCTACAGATATTAAGAATACAGCTTCAAATACCAGGTAAGCTGTCAAAGCTCTGTACTTGAAACCTCTGATTTGAGATCATGGGGTATACCATTATTACCTACTGCTTTACAAACATCTACCACCTAATTCCTCCAGCTATTACAACATACCAAGACACATTGTCCCTAGGAAAAAAAACCAACAACAGATCATTTCAGCAGAGCTGTTGACCTAGAAGATGCAATTACCTTAAATGAATACCAGTATTTTGGAAAGTCACCCTGTCCTGGTTTGGGTG
>VYZU01005106.1:4839-34144 GCA_013401355.1 Ceyx cyanopectus
CTTGAGTCTCCATCTCTGGAGACGCTTAAGACCCGCCTGGATCAGTTTTGTACAGGTATTTTCAAGGGGGTGGGGATGAAGGCGAGATGCCAACTGAGATGATCTTCTAGGTCCCTTCCAACCCCTAATATCTGTGAATCTGTGAGACCCAGCTTGTCATTAGGCTAAAGCAGCTGTGTTAAGATAGTTTAGAACAGCAGCAGAAATAGGCACGTACTACCAAGAGCCCTTTGGCAGTTGTAGCATGCCACAGATGTGCCAAGAATGTGGCAGAGGCATGCAAAATGATTATTATCATCCAAGCAGTGTCCTCTGCTGCACTGCTGCATTATCTGGGTGCCTCATTAGGTGGAGGGGAGTAGCCCTGATTACTGAACTGTGCTTGCGAAGTGCCAAGTCCAGCTAATTAGCTGCGTGGGTGGCGTATTGGTTTCAGACTCATCAGGAGGGCATNTGCTCTTTGTTGCTTGCCCTCCTGAACTGAATTAGAAAACCCTGAAGGAAAAAAATCCTGACTTCCCTTTGGTAAAATATGAATAATTGCACTTCATTTCATCTTTATGAACTCCCTTGGAGGTGAATTTATATGCATATTTTGGAAGGTGGTGCTGAAATGCAGCACTGCTTGTTTAAGGTCAAGGGATGTAAACAGTGTGATTTGTTTGGTATGGCAATAGAGTTTCCTTGCTGTGGTTTTTGGAACCCTCTGAGTGACTGTGTCCTCCTGTCAGATGATTGCCACTGGTATTATCCAGATAAAAAAACTGGGGATGGCACAGCATGGCCACAAGACCATTTTGGTCTAGTGCAATGGAGATGAGTTCTGCAGCAACTCAGCTTCTGCTCATGGAATCAGAGAATCATGGAATCAGGGGATATTTTGTGCCTCAGATGGGGCTCCACTAAAATCTGCCCATGGAGAACTGCCAAATGGCAGTTGGGAAAAATCAGAAGAAAATCTGTATTAAAACCTCAGATCTTCCCAGGTGGGGAAATTCTATTCTAGGCTGCAAGTCAAGGACTAATTTTAATCTATTACCTGTTGCCTGTGTAGATTTGGGTAGGTACTGAGGTAGGGTTCAATATCTGATGTTAAAAAATCTACAAACTGAAAGAGAGAAATACTATTTAGGTTGCACTTGATAGAAAAATAGAAAAAAAAAAACAACAAAAACAAAGCTTTTGTATTGAGCATTGGAAAGAACAGAAAAAAAAGCATTAACAGTCTATTTCCCAGTCCAAGGAAATGACAGCAAAGATTTGTATTTCTGCTGTGGTGTTTTGGGAGCTTTTGTTGAACTTGGCTTTTATGGGCTTTTCTTAGGTTAGTTTGGTTGGGTTTTTTTAACTCTGAGGCACCAGCTGGAACCACTTGCTGAGTTGTCATTTTTGGGTTTTATCTGTAGATGTGTACATCATCTTTTACACTTTTTTTTTTTACCTCAAGAACCACTTTAGTCAATTCCCTTGGTCAGAGAGAGACACACAGTTATGGTGTGACCCTGTTCCTGCTTAAATCAGTCTCACTGTCAACTGCAGCTGGGCCAGGCAGCCCTTAGTGAGCAGTTAATATTTAACCTTCTTGTGAACTCTGGCTTGGTTTTCCTGTTCTACCCTGCTGGGAGTGCCTGCTCAGGACAGAAGTTTGGTGTAGAAATGCTATGGAAAGTCCCCATAAGTCAAAGGGTGAGACTCTGCTCTCTCTCAGCCTCTAATCTCTAGAGACACCCAGTCTCCAGACCCAACACAGCCTTGTGGGTGTGTAAATGACTTTAAATGGCACATATTCTAACCTTCACTGTGGAAAGACTTCTCAGTGGGTGATGTTTGATAAGGCTGCCTGTGTATACATGTGACTGGTTCTCATGGTGAGAACAGGGATGGTGCCAAGCTGGAGTTTGCTGGAGCAGTGTGTGTCTACCACCATAAGGATACAGAGGTAGGTTCTTTTGCCTATCTGCTGCTAGGGTCACTAAAAACTTCCTTTTTCCCAGGCTGAGGTGGAGAATTCAGAGGGTTTTTATGTTACCTGCTCTCAGCAGTCACTCAGACATGAACCATGAAGCACCACAGTGGTGACCAGGAGCTGTGAGCTACTCCAGAGCTGCTGCACTGCCTCTGTCCCCATCACCACCATGACACAGGGAGGATGGAACTGCTTGGGGATTGATTTGAAGTCATCTTTTGGCAGTTTTGTACAGGTATTTTCAAGGGGGTGGGGATGAAGGCGAGATGCCAACTGAGATGATCTTCTAGGTCCCTTCCAACCCCTAATATCTGTGAATCTGTGAGACCCAGCTTGTCATTAGGCTAAAGCAGCTGTGTTAAGATAGTTTAGAACAGCAGCAGAAATAGGCACGTACTACCAAGAGCCCTTTGGCAGTTGTAGCATGCCACAGATGTGCCAAGAATGTGGCAGAGGCATGCAAAATGATTATTATCATCCAAGCAGTGTCCTCTGCTGCACTGCTGCATTATCTGGGTGCCTCATTAGGTGGAGGGGAGTAGCCCTGATTACTGAACTGTGCTTGCGAAGTGCCAAGTCCAGCTAATTAGCTGCGTGGGTGGCGTATTGGTTTCAGACTCATCAGGAGGGCATCCTCAGCCTTTCCTCAATTATATGCATCCAGCAGCAGGGTTTGGCTCAGAAGTTTCTTCCTGGAGGCTGCTTCCCTGGAGCCTTATGGCCAGAGAAGCCAGGCTAAATGGGGTGCTGAGAAAAATCCTTTTTTTAGCCTGGCACACCGGGAGCGTGAATTGCAGCACAACTGGCACTTTTGCAGGGTGTAAGGAAGGTTTCTTTCTCACCCTGGCAGGATATGTGATGAGAGTGGGTGTGCAGTGATGAGCAAGTCACCAGAGTTAAGTAGCAGGCCTTGTGTGACTGATTTACAAATACTCAGTGTTCTTTATTTACACAGACATGTAAACAACAGAAGGTAAACAACGGCGCCCAGCTCGGTCTGACAACCAGGCTGCTGCTGTTTCCCTTCAGGACCTGAGGTGTTTTAGACATTTCACAGAAGCTGTGTTGACAGCAAACACAGGAAGGCTACAAGGCTACGTTGACTCTTTGTTGCAGGGGAATTGCATGCACGGTGCAGTGGCAGGAGGGAACAGGAGCACTGAAGCCACAAAACAAGCATAGGCACAGAACCTGCTAAGAGCTTGCCTTGGAGTTGGGTATGGCTGGAGTTAGCACAATTGGTGAGTAGGATCAATTTCAACTAGTCTGTGCTCTGACAGCACTTTCAAACACACCACAAATCTTTGTTGCATCCTTTGCAGATGATCCTGTAACACAAGGAAACAGAGGGTCTTCAGACAGTGACTTCCCCAGAGTTTACTGCTCTCATTTCCCAACCTTGTGATTTCAATATAGCACCATTTTTTTTCCTCCCAGCAGTGTAGAACTTCTTGACATTTTAGGACAAACTTTTGAGTTCCAAGTGATGGTCCAGGCACCGTGGGTGGAATGGCAGTGGATGATCCCAGTGGCTACCAGAAGCTGTTTTCCTCCAATGATGCCTCTGTGTGACACATTGCACCCAGCCCCACGCTTCTTCAAAAACCAGAACTAAGGGGAGTTAGCTGCAAAAGAAAAGCTATTGGGAAAACAATGGTGCTGCTCTGCTGGCTTGCAAATTTAACTGCACCAGGAAGCCATATGCACACTGTGTTCTACTTAGTTGAAATATTTCAAATGGAAATGGTACACTAAATTTTTAAGACAGAAAAGTACATAGTGGAGCAATGAAGAGTTCAGAAAGTTTGCTGCTTTATGCCAAGGAACATATTTCCTTATAGCTCAGCAGCAAAAGCATCAGCCAGGGCTTGAACTGGATTGAATTCTCAGCTGTGAATTAACATTTTGGTTCCACACACACTTCCTGGGAAAAAAAAAACCCAAAACAACAGATTGACAGGTGTTGTGTTTGTGGTTTGGTTTTGGTTTTTTGTTTAGTTTTGGTTTTTCCTATTGCAGTGACCCCTGTGCCTTGAACTCAGAAGTGGTTTCAGCCTTTCTATTTGTTTCTAACATGAGAAGCAAGTTAGACAGGTTCAGCTCACCCACTAGATCAAACCCAAGCATGTAAGAATGGCTGCTAAAAAAGCAGCCGGGAAGGTGTGTTTGAGCACAGGATTTAAATGTTCAGCTGCCTTCTCTTGTGTACATTATGCTTCAAGTAATTTGACTTCTTCTACCCTCCCAGTAAGAACTACAGGGATGCCCTATCTTCAGTCATCATGGGAAAGGAGATGAATCACCACAACCATAAGCTACACCATTTACAGCTGCCAGTACAACAGCAGGTAAAATAAAGATGGCAAAGGAGGCCTGCTTCTCTTCAACAGGCCTTTTTGCAGTCCTTTCAATCCTCCAGGTGAAAAGGAAACTTAAGAAATTCTCCTTAAATAAAAGCTATGTACAAATTGCACACACTGCCAACGGAGCACTGAGATCAGTTACAGCAAATAAGATGTACAGTCTTCCCCAATAACATCTCTCTTGCTATAAACAGTGATAAACAGCATATGCTTTCTTCAGATGTCAGAAGCCAGCAAGACTGCAATATTATGTACACAGGGCTTGTTTGCCTTCTGCCTCCTGCAGCAGAGTCCCTCCACGCCGCGTTTTCCCCGCAGAGAGCCGTGCGCCGCCGCTGCCGCTCGGCACGTCACAGCAGAGCTGTCATTGCTGTCTGGCTGATTGGCTTGAGGCAGTCTCTGGGTGTTGAGTAACCCTCACTCCCCAGGGTGCCGAGCTGAGCTTTCTGGTAGCCCGTGCCGGAGCTGACGGAGGTCACGACACCGTTCGCTTTGGGTTTGTCGTAGTTCGTGACGCTCTGGGGTATCTGATAGTCTCCGTTCCTCACATCGGTGTTGCACGGGCTAGGGAAGCTGCCAGCAGGCAGGGAGTGTTTCTGAGCTGAGATGACAGGTACGTTGTAGCCGTTTTCAGAGGTGAAGTTTTCTCTTGCTGGGTGCCTCTCTATGATGGGGGTGGCGTATTCTGGCTCCTGGCAGGTCAGGGGCAGAGCGTATTCGTGCCGGTCGGCTCTGTGCGGGCAGTGGTAGTGGCTCTCAAACTCCAGACTCTCCCTTCTGCCTTCCTCTTTGGTGTCCATGGGTCGAAAAGTAGATCCTTTCCGGGTGACTGTGCCAGTGCCAATCATGAGAGGCTGCTGATAATCTGAAAGGAAGCATGAGCTTTTCAATAAGGCACGGAGCAGTTATGTAATTAATACTTAAGCACAGAATTGTGTTGGAAAATGACTTTATTACTGCATCAAATGCATGATTCCCCTCACTACAAGAAGGATGCTGAGGTGCTGGAGCAAGTTCAGAGAAGGGCAACGAAGCTGGTGAAGGGTCTGGAGAGTTTCTCCTATGAGGAGAGGCTGAGGGAGCTGGGATTGTTTAGTCTGGAGGAGGCTCAGGGGGGACCTTATTGCTCTCTACAACTATCTGAAGGGAGGTTGTAGGGAGGTGGAGGTCAACCTCTTCTCCCAAGTTCAAAATGCCAGGATGAGGGGGAATGGCTTCAAGTTGCACCAAGGGAAATTTAGGTTGGATAGCAGGAAAAAATGTCTTTGCAGAGAGGGTGTTTAGGCATTGGAATGGGCTGCCCAGGGAGGTGGTGGAGTCCCCATCCCTGGCAGTGTTTAAAACCTGTGTGGCTGTGGTGCTGGGGGCCATGGTTTAGGGACCCTGGCAGTGCAGGGTGAATGGTTGGACACGATGATCTTAAAGGTCTCTTCCAACCAAATGATTCTATGATTACCAGGGATGTGAGGAAACCTTTGCCCAGTGCTGGTCCTGCACCTCCTTCAGCGAGCAAGCACTGCAAAACGTGGCAGAAGCTCTTCCATGGAAGAGCTCCAATCTTCTACCACTTCTTCTCCTACTCACTCTCTCCCTTTTTCCGCCTACCCACCCAAACAGAAAAAATTCACATCGTTTCTGGTGTATACTCAAAAGCCCTAAAAAAAAGTAGATAAGTCAACAAGATATTAGTAAAAAATCAATGGCCAAAGGGCATTGCACGAAGACCCATGATGGAGTTGCTCTCCAAACTGAGCGTTCCACTTTTGGAATAATTAAAACGCCTGAAGAATTCCTAACGAGCCCAACCCTTTCTTGCCCAAGGCATGTGACAGCAGCTGAGTGACAGGAAGGATAAAGTGAAGGCAGAACGGCAGCCAAGAGAGTCAAGGGAAGTGTGAAATGCTCTAAGCCACTCAGCACTGCTGTGGGTGCACAAGGGGGGGAGGAGCCGTGGGAGGAGAAGCAGGAATGGAGCTGCCAGAGGAACTGGGTGGTCACCCCGGTCAAAGGGGGGTGGCAGGGATGGGCAAACAGCCCCAGCAGGAGCAAGGAGCAGCAGGGAGGAAATGTGGCTTCTAGGAGTACACGGGTGAGCCTCTAGTTGAGGCGGGTGCCGTGGAAGGAGGAGATCTGGGCTAAAAGTATATTCCAAAATACTTTCTTTGCACTGAAGCTATTATGGGCAAATTCAACATTCTAGCTTTCTGGCTTGGGTGCTAGTGACAATCTCTTGCAGATACATACGGTGGCCTGAAAAGCTCTAGTAAATGACACTGCTAAAGTCTCATGTTTTGATGCAGGCGTGAAGAAGTGAGCTCAGTTTCTCTTCTGGCATCACGGTTCATCTGACATGAGTGTTGAATTCAATCCCATATGTCCTGTGAATCTTTCTGGCAGTTTCTGGCTACATCCCAAACTTCAGCATGTAGGGTGAAGGTGTGAGGATATTTCACTAAGCAAGCAGTGCAGGGCTCCCTGGCATCACTGTCACCATCCTCAGCAATCTCCCTCAGGACAAAGCATCTCCATTTGCTCCTGGCTGCCTTTGGGAACCAGCAGGCAGGTGGGAATCAAAGGGAGGGAATTTCATGTACCATCTTAACCTATATGCAAGTTGCATGCTCTCTGCAATTGAATTATTAAATGGTATATTTCCATAAAAAAAAATCACATTTTTTTCATGTTTTTTTTGGTCTATTTAAGGTGAAATGCTAAGTCTGGGGAACTGCCTGAAACTGGGAGTTAAGACTTCCCATAAACATGGCAGGAAGGGAAGATGGAGTGAGCAGAGGTTCCCCAGACACAGCTTGGGGAGGCAGATAGCCATGATTTGTGAGCAACCTTTATTCACTCCCTTGCCTTCATGGAAAAAAACCCAAACAAATCAACTGTTTTGTAGGTCTCTGCATGTTTCTATTGAAAGTTTCTCTAAAGGATTGAAATTTTGAAAGATATCCAGGCTAGCACCATATGGAATTACAGCAACCATCCATTTGTTTTTCCATGTTTCTCTGCCAAATGCATTGGAGAAATTCAAAGGAATTTCTAAGGTCTGAAGGCTGGAAAGAGCAAATTAATCTTTCTGGGAGACTGCTGATCACTGATCCCATGAAATGGCTAGTCCCACTAACCTTTCCAGACAGACTAAACTAGGCAGGGATAAGATGTGCTAAGAGGATGAATTAAAAAACCATCCCTTGAGGATGCAAATAGTACTGATGCAGGGATTTGCTCTATCCAAATAGTGACCTGGAGCCAAAGCAACACAGGAAAGCAGCACTGTGGTTAGATTTTTCTTGCTCATCTACCTGCTTCCACTTCAGGGGAATCTCCAAAGTAGATTAGGCACCAGGAAAGCTGCACAGGGATCTCAGCACAACTTCCAGCTGGACACAAAATCCCACCACAAACCAACCAAGCCATTTTTCTATTTGCTCAGCAGGGAGGGGCATTATATTTTGTTCCATTTCCAGAGACATTTGTGTTTAAATTGAAACAGAAAAATCAGTCAGCAAAGGCAAACTACACTATCCTAGGCAGGGTTTTGCACAGCAGCTGTGCCTGAGTGCTTTCCACACTTATCTTCAGATGTAGCTATTTCAGAGTCAGGAAATCTCTCCCAAAAACCACAAGAAAAAAGCCTCCAAAATAGTAAAATAGTGTTCTTTTTCCCCTCTAATATATCCAGCTGCTTTGCTATATGTCTGGGATGAACACAGATAAATCTGTTCCTGGGTCTTGGCTTGCATGTGAGCTGGAGCTGCTGACATAGCTGGCCCATCTCTCTCTCTCCCTGGGAGCAATAATTAGTTACCTGCCATGTCACTGGTGACCAGGTCCAGTTTTTGTGGAGTCTCCTTCTCATTACTGTAGCTGATGGTAAATTCAGTTGACTGATGTCTGGTGAAGGGCTGCTTGATTTGTTTCCAACAACCTGTGGTAAAGAAATAACAATAGAAGGCTCATCAGCAAGCTAAATGCTTACAGTCAGAAGACACCAAAAAGTTTAATTTTTGGTGTACTTGTGGCTGTCAAGATATTAAAGTCATTAAAAAACAAGACTAAAACAAGCTGTTTGTAAAAAGAGCCCCTAAATTTAGAAGGTGAAAGGCAAAAAAGTGAATCACCAACTGAGATTTCAAAGTGAAAGCAAAACTTTATAGAGGATTTTCTTGGCAAGAAGGGCTGAAACTCTGTAGGTGTCAGCACTGATGCCTTAACACAGTCTATCAGTAACGTACCAGCTTAAAATCAGTTACAATTTTGCCATTGCTTAGGTGGCAAAAGTAGTGCTTAAAATTTCTTCTCAAAATTTAATTCTTAAAATCAAAAAATCCACAGCATCAGGCATTTGTCTGGAGCCTGTGGCAGAAGGTCTGTAGAGAGGTGGATTTGGCTCCCAGCTTTCTAAGACCCAAGCCTCATTCACAAAGGCTTAGGAGCTTGCTTGAGGAAGCACACAAGCAACAAACCTACTGACTGCATGTGAGGTTACCTCCAGTTTCTTGGGATTTGTCCTCATTAGCAAGTGAGAAAGGATTATGATGTGACCTCGAAAAATCATATCAGCAAATAGGATGTTAAGTACAAATTAATTTTCTAATGAGGGCGAGCTGCAGTGGGAAACAGCATTCCTTTCACTGACATAGCACCTGCTGAGGGATGACATTTTGGAGCTATCTATTGCAAGGCACATGGCAAAGGCATGTGAATTGCTTGGTTTTTGGTTGTTTTGTTTGTGGTGGCTTTTTTTGTTGGGTTTTTTTTGTGTGTTTTTTTTTCATGGAAAGCTGAAATTCAGAAGGATGTTCCTCTGTAGAGTTGGTTGGCCAGGAAAAACAGCTAAACCCTAATTTCCAAGCTGATGGGCGACCCCACTCTAGAAAATATGACTGAGCAAGACCCTTCACCAGAGTTATGCAGTCATCTCCTAAAGCAGAATCTTCAAGCCAAGCCCCTATTCAGATTTTACACATGAAGTACATTTCAGTATGGTTAGGATTTATAAATACAGTCCCAGCCAGGAAGGGCAATGAGATGGAAACATTAAAGCCATAAAGAATTAGTAGCCCTTGCTGTCTTGGAGAAAGGCAATCCCCTCTCCTTGGGGGAAAAGAAAAGCAGCAATTTTCTGCAAAATAGGTATTTTGGAGGAGAGAAGGCAAGGGAGGGCACCTGGGAGCACTCTTACATGATAATTTATGCAGTCTGTATAATAGATCTTTTGTTAATTGCCTTTCTGTCATAGAAACCAAATTATATTGTTTCTCAGGGCACTGTGCTGAGATGACACAAGTGGGACTAGCATTTGCTCTTTCCCTTGTATGAAGAAGTGAATTAGAACAAGGAAAGGTGGATGCTATTTCATGGGCATCTCATGCTTAGCTGCAGAACCCCTTTCTCACTGGCCAAATGGACAGGGACAAAGCATGTGGTGATTCTCCACTAACCTGATTTCTGAGCACTGGAGAGTCCATAAGAAAGTCCTTTGGCTTCTCTCCTGCAAAAAGAGGAAAGCATTTAGAAACATCTGCACCCCCAGCATTTCAGCTTCATGCCTTAGCTCCAGCAGAGAGAGCCTTTGTGTTTGGTGGTGGAGGACAACACTTGGGAGTTCCTGGAGGCTGGTGTTTACTAGAACATAAGGCATGCAAAACAGCGTTCTGACATTTTGGTTTCCCCTCTCTATATGCAAGATGTGTTGGTGTTCAAGTTGCTTGTGTCTGGCAGTCATTGATTTGCTGTGTCTGTATCTCTATGTGTCACTCCAGGTTATGTTTCGGGTCTGAATTTTTTTGGCTAGTTTATAGATTCCCTGGGAAGCCAGGGCAGAGCTGGGTGCTGCTAGTGATGAGGCAACATCACAAGAGCATTGCTTATGCTTCCAAATCCCCATCTGCTGACAGAGGCATTTCCCAGCTCTACAGGCAAGTGCACATTCAGAAGAATGGACATCTAGCAGGAATCCCACTTAACAGGGCTTCTTCCAGACCTCTCATTTGTGAGTGGCTTAGTTTTAGCTGCTTACCAGTCTGTGTGCAGCTCCTTAGTTGGCTCTGCTTTCAACCTGCTAGTTTAAGTGCTCTAACTTAAAGGGCTAGGAAGCAGAAACACAGCAATTATCCAGATAAACAAGCTCAAATCTTCTTCAGTGAGTTTTTGTTTGGCTGCAGTATGGAAACTATTCAGTCTTGATTGCTTTATACCTTTGTGGGTAGACTTAAGCTGAAGAGAACAACCAGTTACTTTGGGATGTGCAGTTAAACTGGAGTGTGCAGTTCTGAGCTGCTTCACCTTAGTTTTTCTTCAAGCAGGTGAGATGTACAATAAGAAATACAATTTACAGGGGCACGACATGAGTTATATTTAAAAGGAGGACTGCTGAACAGGATTCTTTTCCAGCTCCCTGATAAAAAAGGCTCTGGAAAGAGGGCACAGAGTTGGGTGTGCTAGCTAGGTAACCACAAATGCCTTGTACAAAAAAAAAAGCCAGCATCTTACTTGCGTAGGGCTGCACAGATACAAATTCCAGAGAACAGGAACAGACACAGCACGATAAGGACAGGGACAATTATAGCTGTAAGCTTTAAGCCTGCATAAGAGAGAAGAAATTAAAAAAAAAAAAAAAAGGATAAAAGTTTAAAAGGCAAATTACACTAAAGCTGCTAATATTGACTACAGAAAATACAGCAAAAGGCAAATAATCTTATAGGAATGCTCCTAAGAGAGCATTAAAAAGTAAAGCTATAAAACTCCAAGAGCACTCCTCAGCCACACTTGGTTGCTGGGTACCTTTGTGAAGCAGTGTTGAGACAAAGAGTTAATTATTATTTTCTCAAGGCTGACACTTGACTTAAGGTCTCTATGCATTGTCACAAAGAGCAGTTCAGTTCTCTCTCATGCCACACTAGGTAATTTTTAAGAAGCCACTTACACATACCCTGTTTTCAGTCGCTTCTAAAACCTCCAAATGATGCTGCAATTTTTCCACATCAAGTATTTGGCTCGTGCTGAATGGGTTGAAACATTTCAGCCAAAGCATTTCAAGGATTTCCAGGAGTGGAGTCAGAGGAAAAACCTGTTTAGCCTCTATTAAATTCTAGCACAAGGTGGTTTAGAGCAGGGATTTGAAAATCAGCAGTGGGGTGGCTCTTGTGTCAGGCGTGAGCCATTTGCTGCTCCTACAGACAATCACCAGGCTGTGAGAATAAGGTAGTGCCCAGGGTATTTACAATTCAGCAGATGAAATCTCAGTAGATTTCATTTTCAGTGAACGTGGATGCAATTTCCCCATCTCTCTGCACAGATGAACTGAGCTTGCTCTTGGCAAGAACAAGGCAGTTTCAGAAGAGCTTTTGTTCTTACAGTGATTGCTTCTTACAGCTGTTTGTTTTTTTTTACCAGGGACATTATAACAACAATCAGTAGCAGTTTTTGGTGCAGTGAGTCTGGTAATACCTGCCTGGCTCCAGGTCCAGCAAAGAGCAAGCTTGTTTGCTTTCCAACATCTAAGAATTTAGCTCCACGACATTAAAGGATGAAGACTGCAAATCCAGTGGGAATGGGAATTAAAGTTGTCTGAGCCCCCCGTGAGCACAGGCTTTATGGCAAAGTGTTTAACTCTACAACTGTGCTTGCTGCTTAGAGCTGGGCACTGGCTCTGGGAGGAATCATGGTTGTGTAGAGAGAAGGTGCTGTTTTTGTTGAGCCCACTGCTCCATATATTACAAAAATTTTAAACTATAGGAGGATAATGAGGAGGAGCTCCTCCAAAAAATGCTGATGAGTGCTCAGTATAGTCCCTTGAGCCACCTACCAAGCATAGCAAATAAACCACTATGACAGGGAAAACAAAGCCCAGTGTTTCACACATCAAAGAAAATTAAGGCTTTCAATCTCTTTCTGTGCCTTAAGACAAAAAGAACCTATGCTCCTCCCTCTTCTTTCTGTCATTAACCTTTCATAAGATCTGAAGGCAAAACAGAAAAAGAGAAAGTTGAAAGTTCACTCAGGCTGGGCTGAAGCCTTGCTGCACCCTAGAGAAAATGAAGTGCTAGGTATTGGTACCCAGGTTGGTTTCTTCTGATGGGATGGGCTCCGTAACAGTCCTGTCTTCTTTTCCAAGGGAGGTTTCTGTGCTCTGACTTGGTTTCTGCCACATTGAATGCGTAAACGAGCTATTGGCTGCAAAAGAGAAGAGGCCATCAGTGGCACAGTGGGCACAGGGGTTTTGGAGGCACCTTGCCTGAGGGGAGCACTGCTTACCCCATACCTTGCATTATTGGGCAACCCATCAGCTCAAGCTTGAGTGCTATTTTTTGGTTCCAAGTCTGAGGGATGATTCGCACGTATCGGGCCACAATGGGAGGGATGAAGTTGTTGCGTACTATGTCCCCACAGTTGGAGTTGCCCTGGAATACCTGCAATGACATGGAAGTGGGTTGTTTACCTCATGGATCAGTGCAGGCTGATTACCTTAATATAGCACTGCAGCACCTTTACTTGGGTAACAGGATAAATATGTAAAAAGCAAAAATGGAACTGAACTATTTCTAGGCATTTTAGTCAAATGCTCACTCTTGTATCAAGCTTGAAGTCACTCTTGCCACATGGGGCTCTGATGGGACAGGATTTGTCTTGCACCTTAGCTGAAACTAAGATTATGTAGAATATTTCATAAGATGATTTGTAGATAACAAGTAATTGTGGAAAAATGTGAACCTGCAGACTTTAAATAGCTGGCCTTCACAGTTCAGTCACTACTAGGTTGATTTGTCACTTTTGGGGCCAAGACCCCCTCAGTTTAACACTTAAAAAATATTAAGCCAGTTAATGTTGCACAGTGAAATTCCTTGCCAAACAAGATAAGAAAATCAGGGAGTAGAAAATCTCTCTACAGCTCTAAGTTTTCAAAAGCTACCATGAGGACTGAGGACCAGGTAGAGCCTTCACCTGAAACAAGCTGAGTTCCCTCAGTTGTGATGAGTCTGACTTTGAATGCTGTGGGGACAGGGAGGGTGGCTTTGGGCTGGTTTGATTTTTTTTGGTTGAAAGGAACCATGAGGTTTTCAGGGGAAAATGTTATTAGATTAATAACATTTTATTAACATTATTATATTATATTTATTACATTATATTTAACATTAGATTTGCCTGCAGGAACCAGTTGCACTGCTTTTAGCTGTTCATTGTTAAAGACAGAGTCTGAAAGCTGTTTGGTTATTTTAGCACATTATTTAAGCACAGTTTTGGTTATTTTAAAAGAAGGATTCACACATACACATGCCTCCCTGTGAGTGTTTTACAACTTCAGCAACCCCTGGATAACTTCCTTGTTTCAACAAGCTCACTATCTACTCCATGGCCATAAATTACACTGGTGAAGACAACCCAAGTCTATACAAGTCTGTAACTCCTAATCTTTCCTGACAGTGAAATCCTGCTTTGCAATGTCAAGGCAGTGCATGTATTATTGCTCTGCTTAGTCCTACCCCTCTCCCTTTCCCTTACCTTTTCTTCATTGCTCAGAATCCCTTTGTAAGTTCTCCATTTTGAGTTATTATTCCTGTAGTTCATTGTAAATGTCTTTACATAGAAGTTAAAATTCAGCATAGTGGAACCAGAACCAGTAGTCTTAATCCCTTTTAATGAAATAAAAAACATATTTTCATTTGTTAGATATCTTTTTTTTAAAGGAACATTTTCAGCTGCAAACACATAAAATAAAATGATTCTGACAATTTAGAGCAACAGAATTTTTAACAGAGCTCAAATTAATTACTCCAAAAATGGTAATTTCTTTGTGATGTTACATATAAGCAGCCTTTACATCTTCAGCAGCAACAGCTTAGCACATTTCCACAACTAAACCAGGAGTTGGAAACAGGAATATCTTTCACCTGGGCCATTATTTCAAAGGCTATTACTGTAATGTCTCTTAATTATTCCAGAACTGCATCATTAATAAATCCTAGGCAATCATTTATCATTCATCCAGACTCTACTGGTCCCTCCATAAATACTTCATTCTGAGCCTACAGCATGTTTACAGATCAGGCATGCATGACAGTTGAGTCCAATCCTCTATTCCTATAGGAAGATCAGTCATAAATAGCCATGATTTCTTAAATATGAAAATATTATTACTCAATGGAGAACATTTAATTANAAGTTGTTGCGTACTATGTCCCCACAGTTGGAGTTGCCCTGGAATACCTGCAATGACATGGAAGTGGGTTGTTTACCTCATGGATCAGTGCAGGCTGATTACCTTAATATAGCACTGCAGCACCTTTACTTGGGTAACAGGATAAATATGTAAAAAGCAAAAATGGAACTGAACTATTTCTAGGCATTTTAGTCAAATGCTCACTCTTGTATCAAGCTTGAAGTCACTCTTGCCACATGGGGCTCTGATGGGACAGGATTTGTCTTGCACCTTAGCTGAAACTAAGATTATGTAGAATATTTCATAAGATGATTTGTAGATAACAAGTAATTGTGGAAAAATGTGAACCTGCAGACTTTAAATAGCTGGCCTTCACAGTTCAGTCACTACTAGGTTGATTTGTCACTTTTGGGGCCAAGACCCCCTCAGTTTAACACTTAAAAAATATTAAGCCAGTTAATGTTGCACAGTGAAATTCCTTGCCAAACAAGATAAGAAAATCAGGGAGTAGAAAATCTCTCTACAGCTCTAAGTTTTCAAAAGCTACCATGAGGACTGAGGACCAGGTAGAGCCTTCACCTGAAACAAGCTGAGTTCCCTCAGTTGTGATGAGTCTGACTTTGAATGCTGTGGGGACAGGGAGGGTGGCTTTGGGCTGGTTTGATTTTTTTTGGTTGAAAGGAACCATGAGGTTTTCAGGGGAAAATGTTATTAGATTAATAACATTTTATTAACATTATTATATTATATTTATTACATTATATTTAACATTAGATTTGCCTGCAGGAACCAGTTGCACTGCTTTTAGCTGTTCATTGTTAAAGACAGAGTCTGAAAGCTGTTTGGTTATTTTAGCACATTATTTAAGCACAGTTTTGGTTATTTTAAAAGAAGGATTCACACATACACATGCCTCCCTGTGAGTGTTTTACAACTTCAGCAACCCCTGGATAACTTCCTTGTTTCAACAAGCTCACTATCTACTCCATGGCCATAAATTACACTGGTGAAGACAACCCAAGTCTATACAAGTCTGTAACTCCTAATCTTTCCTGACAGTGAAATCCTGCTTTGCAATGTCAAGGCAGTGCATGTATTATTGCTCTGCTTAGTCCTACCCCTCTCCCTTTCCCTTACCTTTTCTTCATTGCTCAGAATCCCTTTGTAAGTTCTCCATTTTGAGTTATTATTCCTGTAGTTCATTGTAAATGTCTTTACATAGAAGTTAAAATTCAGCATAGTGGAACCAGAACCAGTAGTCTTAATCCCTTTTAATGAAATAAAAAACATATTTTCATTTGTTAGATGTCTTTTTTTAAAGGAATATTTTCAGCTTCAAATACAGAAAACAAAATGATTCAGAGAATTTAGAGCAACAGCTTTTTTAACAGAGCTCAAATTAATTACTCCAAAAATGGTAATTTCTTTGTGATGTTACATATAAGCAGCCTTTACATCTTCAGCAGCAACAGCTTAGCACATTTCCACAACTAAACCAGGAGTTGGAAACAGGAATATCTTTCACCTGGGCCATTATTTCAAAGGCTATTACTGTAATGTCTCTTAATTATTCCAGAACTGCATCATTAATAAATCCTAGGCAATCATTTATCATTCATCCAGACTCTACTGGTCCCTCCATAAATACTTCATTCTGAGCCTACAGCATGTTTACAGATCAGGCATGCATGACAGTTGAGTCCAATCCTCTATTCCTATAGGAAGATCAGTCATAAATAGCCATGATTTCTTAAATATGAAAATATTATTACTCAATGGAGAACATTTAATTACATTTAAGGAAAGAAACATTGCATTATTAGGTCTCCAACTGCATGGTTACTTCTCTAGCTGAAAGCCCAGCTTTTAATAACCAAACAGTGACATACCTGTTATTCTCTTTTTCTCTCCCAGGTCTATCTCCAGCCACTCACGGGCACTGCTGTGGTTTGAGGCCCAGGCCAGTCCTGGGACTTGAAGCCAAGCCTTGTCAGGAGACCACTGGAATAGTTGTCCAAATTCGTTGGTCTCCTCCCAGTAGGAAGATGCAGTAACCTGGCTCTTGGAGAGGAATCCCTCTTCCAGACTGAGAGATTTATTGCAGCCTAGGAGTCCCCACACAGACAGGCAGAAGGGAGTTATTTTGTGTTTTCACAGAGTATTTTTACATTAGGCTAGCAACATATGATGAACACCCACAGTGGCAAAGTCAGATGTTGACTAATCTAGCACTAGTCTGATGCTCTCCATCAGCTGGAGTGTTGCCAGTCAAGTTGTGCTGGATGATCCACTACCAGAGTGCTGTAGTCCTTCTCCTTGACCAACTCAACTCCTATGGCCATGACACTTTCTCACCACACCTACTATTTTTGCCACTTCATTTTTTTTTATTTCTTCAGTTTTGTCTCATTCCTATCAAGTCTTCTTCTATTTCTTTAATTTCCCCTCTGAAATATTTGTGTTTGGAGATTGTCATTAGCTAATCTTGCTGTACAAAACATTTCTCAGATGAAGGCACTGTACTGAAAGGAACACTTTACTGTAAATATTTCATGAGTCTCACCTGCAATTAGGGCTAGGAAAGTTACTCATTAGAGAAGCTCCTTGATACTGCTGCCAAGAGGTGATATCATGATGATAATAGCTGCAGGTAAGTATTATAACTCCACCAAAGAACCCACAAAATTTCTGCACATCAAGGTCTTCAGAGAAAACAGGCCAGTGGAATAAGGTTTCAATTAAGTCAAAAATAATTCCCTGGCAGTTTCAAAGGCCTATACATGCTCTACAGTTTTCAGTGGAATAGTAAATGATTTTATCTCAGATGACTGAAGTATAATTCAAGTGAACGAGCACGAACTTTTCCCCCTTCTTTGCTCTGTTTTATGCAAATGAGCAGCTTGACAGATTAAAGACACATTTGCATCTTGGAAAGTCATAAACAGAACCTCATTCTGTATCAGCACAATGTAAATATGTTTTCATTCCTCCTATGTTTTCATTCTCTTCTGGTATAATGAAGATGGAACATATAAATATCTGAAGAAAAACTGCTTTCATTTTCTGCTGCCCAAAGTACATGAAAATGGGATTACCTGATTGCCATTTTTCATGTGCTAGTACCAGAAATATAACAGCAGAACACTGTTTCTGTTTCTCATCTATGTGCATATGACCTATTCCTACTCTAGGTGGTTTTTTGCTAGGTCACTAAACATCCCTTCCAGGTTTTTATTCACTTACCAATTAAAAACAATTGCTGTCCTAAAATATCCTACCTTTTTACAGAAAAAAAACCCCAACAAAACTGAAATAAAAAGGTGAAATTTGAATAGCTAAAAATAAAGCCATTATTCTTACCATTTGAAGTAAATATAAACCTCTTATCTGACAATGAGCCACTGTAAGAAGAAAAGAAAAAGGTAATTCAGCCTTTCAGGAGATGGGAACAGGAATGCTGAGGTACAATTTCAGAATCACTGTCTATCTAGTAAAACATCTCTGGCTAGATAGCTGCTTACTTTGCTGCTTGGTTACTGACCCCACTAAGAGCACTTTTGTGGATCTCTCACTGAATTCAGATCAGTTTTGTAATGGTTTGGAGCATTTGTTATACTTTAAAGTGACTTCCCAGCCTGTTACTCTTGCAGCACATTCCTTCTGCTTTTCTTCTCTGCAACAGCCCTGTACCACTGTGGGAAAGCTCTCCCCTCTGGCTCCTCAGACCACATCTATGGCTCTTCTTTTCTTCCTCCTTCTGACATGGACTGTTTTGCTTCAGGAGAAAACCAATTTCTTGGACCACTACATAGAACCCTGCACAGTGCAGGCTGAGAGAAAATCACCACTGTAAGGGAAAGCTGAGCTTCCCTTGGCCTCCCATGGAGCCACTTTGTGATTACCAACGAGATGCCCCTGAGGTTTCATTCCGGAAGTGATGACTCTGACTGGCTGCCTCATAAAAACAAAAAGGCTGGGTTTGAAAATGAAATAAGTTTAGATTTCTTGAAGATCCGACCCCTTCAACATCACTTTGATTAACTACACGCATCACTTACCCCTTTTGGAAAGCCTTGGCCAGCATGACTGAGCAGTACAACAACTTCTGCACTTAAGCATCAAGACAGCTCCCATTCAAGCTGCCCTTTGTTGCTGGCCAGGAAAATTTCCCCCAAGGTATGGTCTGTGGGCTAACAGTGGTGCACCCAGCTGCATGCTTTGAGAGCACTGCAAAGGGGGAGTAGGAAAGTGGTCCCATGTCAAGGTCAATAAAAACACTGCTGCTTCTTGTCACTGAGGGAAAACTAATGACTCCAGGCAAATGAAGCCCTTTAGAGATGATGGGGAGCACTGGGAGGGAACTGATTTATTTGGGCATGTAGGCAGGAGAGTAGCTAGAAGGAGAAACTCAAGCCCACTCTCCCTCCCACATCTTCTCCCCAGGCAACCCTCAGGGGCGATCAGATGTGCTCTGCTCACTTCAAACCAGTTTGACATTATAGCCAAAACAGTTTTTGCTTTCTGAGTGAATGAAAAGCAAAACATTTCAAGGGAAGAAAACAAACACCTATGGTGATCAGTAAAGCATGCCCAAAACAGAAATCACAGTGCTCCTTAAACACTTATTTATGAGATAGTGCTTTGTAATAAAAAAAGCCACACAGATCCCTTTCAAAGAGAGGAGGATAGCATTTCTAAGGTCTATAAAGCTATGAAATCAAGCTGAAATAGTTCTACTATAATTCTGCAAGTCACTGAAGAGGACAAACTAATTCAGTAAGTGGCAATTTATCAGTTTCCTAATGTGACAGGTGGCATTTGTCACAGAGATTTCACTTTGTCCTTTAAGGGATGGTGTCACCCTGTGCTCTTCGTTTTCCAGACAACCTTCAGCATCCTGCCTCACCAACAGTACTGGTGGCAGGACTGCATGGGAGACCTGTGCCAGTAGCTCTGCAAAAAAACTGAGTGCTGCTTCCCATAATAAGTTTCTGTTAGCGATGAATAATTGTTTGGGTTTGTTTTTTTTACCTCGGAATCAGTCTCAAGCAAGCTTTTTACAAGCAGTGCAGGTTAGCCCCAGATCTCATCTTTCACAATTCATCAGCAAGTGGTCTCTTGCATCTTCAAAGACAAATGATTTCATGTGCCTAGACATATAGTCACAGGCCGGGTCACATTACAAAGTTAAACTCCCATATATTTCTACTGAGGTATCAGAACTGCCCAATAAATCCAGCCACTTGATCTTCATTATAGCACTTGTGGCTGCAGGTCCACACATGGATCATGAGAAGTGGAAACCTTACAGATGCTGGAGTGTAACAAACACACTGAAAAATGGGAGTTAGGGTGGCCAAGGCCAGCTCTGTGGGCTGGTGAGTGGACCCATAACTCCACTGCCACATTACGACAGAGATACCCAACAGCTTGATGCACTCCAGCAGCAGCTATTGATGAGTCTCAAGTCACTAAATAATGTAAAACTTTAATTCTGAAACCCATTGTGAGATTTTTAAAACTTGAGCAAGCTTTTATTTAAGGGTACCTAAAAAGCTTTTACAGCATTGCTGTTCCAGCAGCAATATTTTCTCACCAGTGCTGGAAGCTGGCAAGGGCACTTTCCAGTTCTCCTTCAAGTTAATGGGAGTTTTCATATTTGATATAATAGAGACAAGTTTGCTTCTCTGGGTACTTCTATTACTCATATGCAATGTATAGGATATTTGGTGAACAGCAACATTAAAAGGATGCTTGGCAGTTAAGGTGATGGGTTAATTATGCAAACACTGTTTTTCCCCAGCACGTGTACATTTGCTGTCTTATTTGCTTCATTCCTTGCCCACTAGCTTTTGTACCATGAAAAAAAAGGAATACTAATGGGAATCCCAGCTGCCTTTCAAGATAATATTTTATGTCCTACTGTCTGAGTTACTCCTGGGATTCTCAAAGATCATGAACATACAAATGTATGCAAATGGTTCTGTCACATTTTTAGATAAGGCAAAAAATATTTAAGTTAGGTTTTCACTAAGCTGGTCTGAGAAATTGAAAGAATTTGTTTTTTTGTTTTTTTTTTATAGAGGGCCTTGGTGCCTGAGCTGAGATCTCAGTCTTGATTATCTTGAGACAAGTTTATAATTGTTTTCTTTGGCAATTAATGTTCAAGAAAAATAGAAAATATTTAGGCTTTGGGATAGTGCTCTACATGTTACACAGTTTTGGATAATCCAGCACTATTATGCATAAAACATTTCAATCTGTGCTGAAGTTTAAGCACAGCAAGAGACCAAGTATAAAAATTCACTCTCACAGGCTATGGGACTATGGAGATTTCCTTTCCTACTAAAAAAAAAATAAAAAAGCTTCATGTAAAATCCAGATCATGTTTGAAAATGAAAAAGTATAAATCAACAGGAATGGCAGAAGCAGTTTCTGGAAGAGCTTACTGTGCTGGATAGAGATTAGAGGATTTATTTCTACTCCAACAACAGTACAATTAAAAGTCAGAAGTTAAGTGGTAAATATAACACCCTTATTATAAACATTCTAAAAGAGACAAACTCTGAACATGTCAAAAGCACAGTGTTTAAGAAGTTGTTCATTAAATACCCTATGGCTCAGCAGCACTTTTTATTTATTCACTCTTCCTAGCTTTTTTTAACCTTTAACATGAATTTAGCATGATTTATTAGCACGTTAATTGAAGGTGTTTGTTGCAGAGTGTTGTACTTTAATGTACCTGCTAACAAAGTAATTTGCAAATCTGTTTAGGAAGGAATGGAAGTTAAAAAAAAAAAAAAGAGAGAAAAAAATGCTGCCTACATGGTACAAATCCACTGCAAACTTGGAACCTTTTCCTCTATCCAACACCAATATCATTTTAATATTACACAGAAAGTCCAAGACCCCCTAGATTCACACCTATCATCTTTTTCTCCCCCCAGAACAGTGTCCTGCACCTGCTTCTGCTGACATGAGTGGGTCCAGAGGAGGCCACAAAGATGCTCAGAGGCTGAAACACCTCTGCTATGGGGACAGGCTGAAGGAGCTGGGATTGTTCAGCCTGGAGAAGAGAAGGCTCTGGGGAAACCTTAGAGCACCTGCCAGTGCCTGAAGGGGCTCCAGGAAGGCTGCAGAGGGGCTGTTTCCAAGGGCCTGCAGTGACAGGATGAGGGGGAATGGGTTTAAATGAGAGCAGAGGAGATTGAGACTGGATCTCAGGAAGAAGCTCTTGACTTTGAGGGTGGTGGATCAGGGAACAGGCTCCCCAGGGAGGTGGTTGAGGCCCCATCCCTGGAGCTATTGCAGATGAGGTTGGCCAAGGCTCTGAGCAGCCTGGGCTAGTTGAGGGTGTCCCTGCTCCCTGCAGGGGGCTGCACTAGATGCCCTTTGGAGCTCCCTTCCAGCCCTAACCATTCTATGACGTGTGCAACGCACGGTGCGCAGGGGGCGCTCCCGTTGCCACCCCCTAGATTCACACCTACCATCCTCCCGCCACAGCAGCGCTCCACACCCGCTTCCGCTGACGTGGGCAATGCAGGGTGCCCGGGGGGATGCCCAGGGGGGTGCCCGGGGGGGCTGCTCCCATGGCCAGCCCCAGCAGCAGTACTCACTCTTGCGAGGGGACGCCGTTGGCGACGCCGCCCGCGTAGCGACTGATGCCTTTGTGCTGGGTGACGCTGATCTGCCCGCCCAGCTCGTCCGCGATCACGCCCGCGTGCACCGCTGACTTGCACAGCAGCGAGGTCTGCAAGACAGAAAGCCAAAGCTCAGAGGATCAACCTGACAAAAGGCTCAAGAGGAATAAGCTGCAGGGGAGGGAAAAATAACGGTGCTCTTTGAAAAAAAAAAAAAAAGTTTCGAAAAAAAAACTCCGCTTTTTTTCTTTTTTCTTTCTAATGAATCATAGAATGTTAGGGGTTGGAAGGGATCTCTAGAGATCGTCGAGTCCGACCCCTCTGCCAAAGCAAATAATCTGCTTCTGCTGCAAGATTTTAACCTAATAGGTATTGTGTGACTCCTCAGGAAAACAAAGTCAAAGGCAAGACAACTCTTCTTTGAAAGAGAAAACAGTAATTACTGTTACACGCCTAGATCTGTTCCTGGGTGACTTGGTCTAGGTGCCCCTGCTCTGGCAGGGGGGTTGGACTAGATGATCTTCTAGGACTCTTCCAGCCCCTGACATGCTGTGGTTCTGTGATTCTGTAATTACTTGATGAGCTTGCCTGAAGGCAGACCTGTCTATTACTGTGCCTTGGGATTTGAGGCCTGGCTCACATTATATTTGGCTACGTGTTGACTGCTGGATTTTAAGTACAGTCCATTTGTGAATATCTCAGCTGGGATAATGCTGAAAAATCCTGGTAGGACAACTTGTGTGCCAACTTGATGGCAATAATGTACCATTGGGCTAGGGCAGAGCAGAGATGGGCCAGAGGAAAAGTGTGAAGGAGACATTCCCAGGGGTTTCTGGCAGATATTGATCTCTTGCTTTCATACTGACCCAGTTGGGGCTACTAGTTCAGGGCTATCCCTTCTAGGGAGGGTTGTGAGGGGTCTCAACACAAAGGCAGCAGGTCACCAGGGGAGCCCTGCAGGCTCTTCCCATCAGAAAAGCTGAATTTCCTTTAACAGCTCAGGGAAAATGTCTTTCAAAAATTCCTCAGTGCAGATAAGATCTGCATGAGGTCATGCCATGTGCTGCTTTTCTTTCCTAATCACCCAAATGAAGGGCAGGAATAACTCCAGCTAATGAGAATGCAATGTGGCATTTCTTTGTTTCTTCAGCTCTGCCACTTTTCAGGCTGGAGCAGAGTGCTTGAATAACTGGATGAACAGGTTAAACATGAACACTGACTTTTTGGAAACTCAGCAAGTGCTATATTTGTGACAGGGTGGGATTTGACTTGTGGGATTTTGCTGTGATTAAACTTCCTCCACCATGACAGACATAAAGATTTCACAAGCGTGACAGAAGAATGAGGTGCAGAGAGCGGGCAGAGCACTGGGTGATATGAACTGTGGAGAAATGCAACCAGTCAGGAAACTGCTTTGCTTTAAAGAATGAGCAGCTAAAACAACCCAAGAGGTTGGTAGTTATCAGTGGCATGTGATTAGGCAGTGTATAATATTTATTTAATCTCAAAGCAGATTGCTGGGATACTGCAGGAATAATTTTCAAGAAAACTCACATTACTGAAATATTATTTTTTTTTCCTCCTACAAGTGATAACTTTGGAAAAGAAACACGCATGGGCAAGTAAAAGCTAAGCTATATTATATATAGATAATAAAAGGTATCTCTAACAAGCTGGGAAGAATTACTGACAAAAGTGAAGCAGCAGAAGTTGAAACTAGGTTGTGCAATGCACTTTTTTTTGTCTTTATAAATATCCTCTCACTTTCCTGTGTACTTACATCTCTGTATCCTTCTCCAATATCCCCAGAAATGTCACCTGCAATGTCTCTGCAGCCAGCAGGACAGTACCTGCTGCAGGGAGAGAAGAGAGGCTTGTTTAAAAGATGAACTCTACTGATGAAACACAGGAACAAACTTGGACAAAAGAAATGCTCTCAAACCAATAAAAAAAATAGCAGTAATTTCTGGCTGAAAACAAGTCTAATAGTAAATAAATGGGTCCTTGAGTTCACGAGTGGACTACACAGAGCAGCACACAACCAGAAAAGCAGTTTTGCAAGGGTATTTCTGGTTAATTCTCTTGTTCTAGAAATGCTGCACCACGAGTTTTCAGCACAGCCCAGATTCTAATCTGTAGGATGTACCTACATGCACATCCAACAGCAGGCAAAAAACCCCATTTTATTACCATTTCAAATCTGATCACAACGTTCAAGGAAGCCAGAAATGATAGCTTGTCCTTAGATAATCTTCTATCAACCAGGATGTGCTCTGCCTTCAGGAGAAGCACTGGAATTTCAGGCTGCTTTGAATTTCAAAGTGGAAACATTCTTTACATACACCATGTATATGTATGCCCTAATGAGAATTGCTGAGAGCTCTGTAACTGAGTTCCTTCCTTTTTTCTGGGCTGTGGACTTCCATTCTGCACTATTGCTTCTCACAGCCCTGGACTATTACAGAATTTGAGCTCAAAAAAACCTCACCTTTTCAGAAAATCAAGACTGTACCAGCTTTATGTGACTTTTACCAACAAGGGGACTAGACAGAAACAGCAAAGCAAGCCCAAGCACAGAGAGCTGCAATCCCTCTTTACCGGTATTCAGTCTTTGTGTAGTAGTTTGCTCTTTCCAAACATGTGATTAGATCTGTGGAAAGTTTACAAATGTCAATCCCAGGATGTAGAAATACAGACAGATATTTGGTTGAACATGAAATGACATTTAAAGACCTCTCTGTACAATACTTCAACTATTTTGTTAGATATAAAACAACAGCAATGGTTTCCCCACAGTTTTTTCATCTCCCCCTCCTTCTTATCTTAACACCTTCAACAAAGTTGAACAGACCCCCAGAATATTACATATAGGAATCAAATCTTTATTTCTCCTATCCCTTCATCCTATCACTGTGGTAGATGCTGGAGGTCAGAATACAGTGGAACTTCAAGGAGAAGGCACTAATTTTCCCTTTCACTGGGCATGTATGGCAAATTGTCTAGAGATTTCAGCAGTTATTCTATCTGGTTAATGTTACAACTGCTTCTTGCACACACGCTATTAAAAATATCATGGTTCGTGCTAATCTGCAAATATTTAAGACCAAATGTTAAAGTCTAAGGGTGTAGAGAAGATAATGAAATAGGGGGGGAGCTATGCCACTAATCCTTTAGTACTTTTGGATTTCACTTTACCTGGATGATCACTGCTGGCATAGGACAACAGAAAGCCTCGACCTGACACGTGAGATCCACTCTCAAAGTGAATAGTTGCTTCATTGCTATCCAGAATGATTTCTTTGGGGACGGGCATCACATTACCACAGTATGGCCCTACAGGCAGAACAAAAGAAGATTTCAAAAGTTTAGGTGACATAATTAGGCTGGAATATTCTCATGATTAGCAAAGAGTTTCATAACATGCTCAGTCTCCTTCACTACCAATCTAAATGTTGACAAAAGAGTTCTGGCTTCAGTCCTTTATGGGTATGAGCTCTGAAGTTGCCTTGTCAAGGAGTGGCCAGGATCCAATTGTCTCTCCATGGTAGCAATTCCAGCATCCACATCTCTCATCACATAAGCCTTAGGAGAATGATTAATGCCCTTCAGCCTTTGAAGTACAGCATGCTTACAACCAGCAGTAACTCATTAGAGGAAAGAGCAGAACATTCAAAGGCAATCCAAGGGATCTATATAGGGTCCCCTAGATAAACACTCCAGATGTGTACTGCTGCAACACAGCAGCCATTCAGGAAGGGTTAAGATCACAGACAGGGTACCTGCTTTTCAAGGACATCTATACCACAAACCACATTGTTCTACAAGGCAGTACCACTTCACTCAGAAAATGTCTTCATTTATTTTCCTTTTTCAAACATCATCAGATCCTTGAAGTTCAAGTCTCCAGAGTTTTTGACAAAAAAGAGAAGGAGGAAGAGAATGAGAGGGGGATCATTTAGGCTGAAATAGATAAGGGGTTTATAGATACCAACTGCAGTATCTTGAACCAGTCTTTGGGACACTCCTTTCTTGTGACAGCAGGCATGCTTAATAATTATGTTTGCTTCTTCAGAAGCCAGTTCCTGAGGGGAGCTCTCTTTTAAGATTTCCATAGTCTTTGCTCCCACCTTCTGTCACCACACCTGGGGGCAAACACATGTTACTGGCTTCCCTCAGGCACAGATGATGCAGAAAGTCACAAGCAGTTTGGGTACACTTTTTTTGGAATTTATAAGGATGCTTACAGTAGAAGTTGCTAAGAAGAGGTTTTTGTAACAGTGCAGGAAGGCTGGGGTGGGTTTTTATGGTTTTTTTTCCCCCAAGAGATACAAGCCCTCAGCCCATCTGTTCTGTTGAGGTGAATGACAGCATTTGTCCTAAAACAAGTCCTCGGGATGAAAAATGATCACTTTGATTTTTCCCTACCAAATTTTTTTCATGGTGGCTACTTTAGGACAACTTGGAACTGACTTCTGAGATACCAGGAATTACAGTCACAGCATGACACAAATTTGATGAGTGGTACCTCTTCCTAAAGGGCTCCTTCTTCATTTTGCTTGATATTCTCAAAGGGTCTTTCCCAAGTGGGCATTATAACAACTATAAGGCCAGCCTATAGAGCCAATGACAGCCAGCTGTCAGCAGAATGTGGCAAAACAAAGGAAGAACTCTGTTTTTTTGGCTTATAAAAATAATGCAGTGAAGCCAGGCAGGCAGAGAAACAAAAGACAAACGTGACATTTCCCTGGAGTACTGGTATTGAAAGTGACTCACGACTCAAGAGAAAACAACGTTTCTAAAAAGGGTTAAACAAATTGCTCAGGAAATGAACTTATCAAAAAGACAGCATCTGACACTGTGTCATACCAGACAACTGCACAAAGTGATTTATTTAAGAAGGTCTTTTGTGTCAGATTGCAGTGGGAGAAAGTAAAAATGCTAACTTAGATCAAGAGAGAGAAAGGGGAAGGAGCCAGAGAGGCATTCCACTGCTTCCAAATAAAACGCCTGAGCAAGCTTTAGCTCTTTTCTTCTCTCAAGGACTGTCTCTCCATATTTTCTCACAAGTGCTCTTTGGCTTTCTCCCTCACAGCAATTGGCAGTGACCTATCAGCTCTGTAGGTATAATTGAGATGGCTGATTCACTCAACCACACACCGGCTGGATTGGGGCTATGTGTCTTCTCCAGTAGCAAGTCTACATACGTTCCAGAGAATTATACAAACAAATCACATATGTCATAAGCAACAACAATAAAATTAAAGAAAATAGTCTAGACACATAAAGTTGTATAATCCAAATGAAAGCCAAAAATTCAGAAACAATCAACTTAAGAAATCAGCATCCAATGCCTAAAGACAGGTTTCTACTATTAAATAATAAATCCAAGAAGGGTTACCAGACTATGAATATCTTATGCCAAGAGCATTCTGGTGCACCAAGAGACTCCCATGGGTAGCTCAAAACCTAAGGGTCTTAGGATTAATTTCTTAAAGGATATAGAAGCAAAAAACAGTATACACTGAAGGAATATTTTCCAAAAGTGTATCAGTTTTCTACATAGATTTAAAACAAAACCCTAAAACAAACCAACAAAACACAAAGAGGTATTTACTAATACTACAAAATATTCACTTGTTCTTTTGTTGTAATCTGAGGAAGCCTTACAAAATATTTCTTCTCAATAATTCAGGTAATACTGTATCAGCACTGCACTGCCAAGTCTTCAGACTTGCCTGAGATCTAGCAGAGTTTATTTCTGTGCTATCACCTACAGAAATGAGCACTGAGAAGTAGGGTTTAGAAAAAAATACAAGCATTATCTCACCCTTCTATTGCTGTTCTTAAAGAAACCAATCAGACACCAGTTTGGTTTAGGGGTTCTTTACTCCCTTGAAACACTAGAGATGTGTGCAGTCTGGTTTTAGGAAAAGGTGTTATTTCACTCTTTTCAGTGGTCATTGTGTTCAAAATGACCAATGCAAGCACCTTTCTGATTTGATTTACCCATTAGGCTTAGCAGCACCTCTCTCCATTTTGCCAAGCTTGTGCAGAGTGGCCTTTTTAACCTTGAATTCTCATTTCCCCCCTAATCAATTTATTTTACATTGACAGTCTTCCAAGCAATTCCCCAGAGGATCAACTAGTAATGCTTATAAACAAAACTAACTCAGTGTCAAGATAATTCTTCGGCTTCAGTTTTGACTGGATGAAATAATTTTATGCTTTCCTCCTTTTCCTAATTTTCTTTAGAAAAAAGACTGTCTTTGGTTTTAACCACATGTACTTTTTCCTATACATTTCCATACAGCAGTTCTCCATTTCCTTTAATGCAAATCCAGAGAAAAAAAGTCTCCCAGGCTCCCTTGCATTTCAGGCCTGAATTGCAAAAGATGCACTTTCTATATACACAGTAATGCCTATAAATTTGCTCTCCAGTGACTTACCTCTTACTTTGTGAGATTTTTATAGACATTGGAAGATTAAAACCAATCAGCAACTGCAGATGTCAGGCTTTGTCTATTAGTTAGTATTTTCTACTGGCAACTGAGGCCACAAGAATACTACTTTATGGCCTGCTTTTAAAATTCATACATGCTCCCTGTGTTCTCTGTCCATTCCACTTAGGATTTATTGATTTCCCCAGGCTGCCTGTGTGAATTCTGTACAGTCATAATGGAGAAGAGGAATGGTGGAGAAAACCTTGGTTTCTGTCTGGTTTGAAAGTGAGACACTTGTTTATAGGGCCCTGTTAACTTTTACTGCAGCATTTGGGCTTGAGTCTGGATAAATATTTAATTCCTAAACCTGGGACTAAGCCAAAAGATTTTTAAGATCCCTTTTGAGAACTGCCAGATCACGTTATCAGTTTTTCATCTTCTAATGCTAGTTGTGAGGTGGGTTGTTTTGCATATTCAGCTTGAAAAAACGAGTCATGAATGCTGATCTCTCTCCCTGTTTCCTGTTGAAGTGACTTGGCTGGAGCTCTGCTGGAGAAAATAGGCAAGATTATTTGGTTTGTTTACTAAGAACAAAGAAAGAGCTTGATTTTATAAACAGATGTGTTGCATGTCATGAAATTGAGTAGGTGTTCTCTGTATTTCAATATTACTACATCTAGATGCCAGGGCCTTTTCTTTTTTCCATGTCTCATTAGCAAGTTGAATAT